>VYYJ01000104.1:0-108870 GCA_021029165.1 Cyphoderus albinus | reverse complement strand
ACAGACCATGCCGCTATTCACACAATCGCTTTACTCCCTCATTTTCTTTGCCCTAACTACTTCCTCTTCTTTTTCCTTTTCTTCTTACTTACTTATTTAGCCAACATATCTCTACCGATTAGATTACATTCGTGGACTGCCCAAACTAGTTCAAGTATAAGCTCATTGTGGCCATACACCTAACTGCTGTGCAGAATTCCTATTTTAAGAAAAAGCAGTGGGAATATTAGGCACGTTACAAACTCCGTTCAAATACAAATCGACCTTTTCTCTTCTCACTCCGCACGAAGCGGCAAGACGAAATAAATGGGAAAGAATTGAGGAAATATATTGAAAATTGAAAGTGGAATTGAAAGAGAAAAGAAAAGTTGGCCTGGTTGTTAAAGCGTTTTCCTTGGAGTTCTCCTGGCGGTGCTTAGTGGTGTGATCATCGAATGTCCAAGAAATGGACAAGAAAAAATGTGCAACATAAAAAAGTGGACTGCACCACTTTATGTCTGTGCGGGAGTTGGCTTTGTATCTAAAGTATGAAAAAAGTTCAGGGAGCTACGTATTTTGTGCGAAAGAGAGCTCACTTTCTCGTTTACGCTGAATACCCAAAAAAGCGATGGGCTACATTTCTAAGGTTAGAGGAGAGAGAAAAGTACGTGCTCTTCACCGCTCTTTTGTTTGCATTTTCGGCTGTGTACACTTTCATTGTATTGCCATTTTTCAGCATAATTCATAGGTACACAGCAGTAATAGTAGTGGCAGTGTTCCATGATGTGGCCAGAAAAAGAACGGAAAGAAAGTGGATCATAGTTTATGTCGTAACTTTGAGGGAGAAATGAGAAAGAACGCAGATCATGTGAAAAGGAAATTGTGTGTCGGTTATATATTTATAGGTGGAATATGAGGGCTGTGATGTGTTCGTGATGATGACAAATGCATGCATGAATGTACAATAGCAGAGTGAAGGAGGAAGTGGCGGGTGAGAGAGAAAGGACAGAGTAAGGATTGATGTTCATTCAAGCAAATCTTCCAATTCTCACACTTGATAGCATCTTCATCACACAATCAGTCATCCTCCTACAACTGCTCATCAGAGGCACAGAATTTCTCTCCGCATTTTCTCTCTCTGATTCACGTTTCCACAATTCACAACACATTCCTGCTAGAGTATCTCTACTATAATCTATACCTTTTCCCGTTTTAGTGCATTACCACTTGAATGTGGAAACAAGGAATACGTTAGCATTAATAGAAGAGTGTTTCTGCAAATATCTCCCCCGTCTGTTTTCCAGAGGTACTCGTTATATCACGGCTGAGTGCATTGTCATCAGAAAGGAAGCTCGGTAACTGAATGTGAATATGCTAACGAAATTGCAGTTGACTCGTAATGATGTTGATGACGCTACATTTTCCCACCTGATTCATGAATATTCAAGAAATGTACACACATTATACCCACCTACGTACACAAATGCACACATTAAATTACCTATGCAGTTCATTTGTTGTAATGTTGGTACAACTTTCCGGAAGGAAGGTTCGAGTGGGCAGCTCTTGTAAATTGCAATAAAGGAAAAACTTTCCCTTTCCCTTTTTCTTTCTACATATACTAACAAAAGTCTAGAGAATCTTTAAAACTAGAGCTTGTTTTCTGTCCATTTGCTTTTAAAATAAATAAATTTGACTGGTTTGAACAGCAAAAAGCTTATTCTTCCATTCCATTAATTTTGTCGCAATCATCCTTCAAATATTGTATACGCTAGTAAAAGGGCTGCATTGTGACAATGAGGGTATGTAACTTAAATTTCTTTCAATATTGACAAAATCAAAAAAAAATTGATGAGAGATACATAAATTTTCCAAGAAATCAACAAAGGATTGAAAGGGGTTGTAGCAGACGAAATATAACGACAGAGTTCGGCATAAGAAAATGAATGGTTTTCTTGACAAAAGAGAAGGGCATAAGGGCAAACAACACAAAACACGGAATACACCGCCACTTCTTTTCTTTATCATATCACGGGATCACATAAAAGCAACCCTTTGTGAATTGAAAAAAACAGTGGTGCTCATAGAAGAGCAATCTATTGTGAACTCTTTCTGCTGTAGTAACAAAGACAGCATTTCACAAGTTGTGGGACGCACTGTTAAAATCATACAAAATATTATGCATGCATCTTTTCAATTCCTCTCGGTGAAAGTGAAGTGGTATTTAACAACTGGCTTTGCGACGTTGTTCACTCTGATTCTGATTCGTTGACTGCCAGAATTGTTTATTCTGTGAAAGACAAAGTTTGCACTGCCATTCAAACCCCTTGTCATTGTACAAAGTGAAGCTTCTTCAAAGAAGAGGCCACTTCTATTTTCGATCCCGCCTTCAAATGTCTCTTTGTGCACATAAGCATTTGTGTAGGCCATTGAGATGGGTGAAAAAAACTTACCGTAGGTTGCCCAATTGTGGGTATCTTTATTTGCGTTGTGATGAACTCCCGGGTTTCGCATCTCTGTACTCATCGGAGGGGTGGCGTATCCTACTTGAAAAAGTCAAATACATTCTTCATTTTTCTTTAATTCTTTCTTAATTACATTAATCGACTACATATTAATTAATAAAAACAAATTCACAAAACTTAAATATAATAATATCTATACATTACGTAATAATAGCATGCAATCCATTTACAGGAAACTTATAAACAACCAATAGAAAGTTGAATGGCGTAACGTAATTCCATAAAATGCTATTTTAATTAGGAAAATCTCATTAGAAAAGGACCCATTAAGCTTTCCACATTACTAATTAATGAAAGTCCCCTTTTAACGAGAAGATCTCTAACAATTCTGGGAGAATGTTTTTGAAGAAAGAGCATCTAACTTTGCGTCAAAAATAAGCCAAACGAAACAAAAATGACCTGCGTAGAGAGACATTAAAATACTCACCTTGGTGTGTTACGGTTTGTTTCTCTGTTGAGCTGGATGTCGATCTCATGTAGACTTCTGAAATGAAACAAAACCGCAGTGATGTTAAGTACCAAATGCTTATTTTTGCTTGGTTTCTTTTAATTTTTCAATTACTGATTTTACATTTCGACTTGAGGAAGCAACAACAAATTAATAAATTTGAAGAAGTGCGTAACAAATTACTCACTCCGACAAAACTTGCACAAAATGATCAAATGGCAAGAAATTAGTTTGTCAATAATAAACCGTCAGAATATTAAAAGGGAGTTTGTAAACTTTCATTTGTCATTAAACCCCACGGAATGTGAATTTATTTTCCAATTCGTAATTGGAGCTACTCCAACTATAATAAATCCTCCGCTAGTGTAGCTTTTGTCAATTTGGAGATAAAAATCGATTATCCTTTCTTTAATGGCGTAGGAAATAACAGCAATTCTTTTCTACGGAACGAGGCCGCAAGCAACGTTTTCATGATGAGATTGGAGCGAATTGTTGTGGCAAAACATTGGCAAACAATCTATAATCTATCGGTGCTCGGGTTTCTTTTCCGTATTTTCTTTTTTCATGGAAAGGTTGATTTTTAAAGAAAGCTTCTTATTTACTGCTTTAAGCATTTCTCTTTTAGTTTGGTCTACTTTAAAAAGAACGAGTTTGATAGTTTTAGCTAGCTTTAAGCACTATTATTTTGTTATAGTGAGATTCGGATATGCTTTAATCTATTACTCCATGTATTTCAATAGTATTTTGTTTCCCTGATCCATTTCATTTGATAGTTAAATGACATGCTATGTTATCCATAATTCAGGCAGTGAGTTTTCTCTTTCTCCAGTCATTGCGGAAAATTGACAGGTGTCAAGTTTTTCGAAAGAATGTAAAGTTGCACAAGTCAAACAACATGAGTCATATAATATGGGAAAAAGCTTTCGCTGAAAATTGATCTCCCCACAAATCGAAAAAGAAAATTCACCGTCATCATCATTACAGGGGAGATGCCAGGGAAAGTAGAGTGGTGTACACGTGCAAGTTCTGGTTAGCAAACCACCAACATCATTATCGAGAGCGGTATTCGATTCGTAGAACATTTTGTATTTAAGGCTTGCAAACAAACAACAACAGCTTTATTGTAGTTCGGGTAGACACCAAATGTATTTCCAATACACTTCACTTACAATATAATCTATTAATGCGGGGAATTTTCGAAGAAACTCGGTAACTTCATCCCCAAGATGCAATGTGTAACGGAGCGGTGAGCGAACCCTGAGAAGGGCTGGAAAAATTGCTTCCGCGTATTCTTCTCAGAATTGAGAATTTGGTGTCCGTTGGGAGACAATACAAACGTAAAACACACATCGCAATAAGGTCCAAGAGAATGATGTTAATGCAGACAACTCTCTTCATCCTCAAACCCTCCACGTCATTTTCCACCACTAACATAACATTACGATGAAAAGCCCAATTGGAAGGCTTATGGACGCAAGGGAGTTGTCAAATCTCGCACTGATGGTCATTGCTGGTCAAGTATGAAATAACATCTGAAAACATCCTAGTGATTATAATTCCGGGGGCTTTACATCATCTAATAGCCAACAACGTTGGCTTCTCAAAATCCACGAATCGGCCAATGCACTTCTCTTGTTAATTATTACTGCAAGTCACTTTATCTTATTTTTCTGCCTCGGGTGCGCCAAGCCAAGTATTCATTTCCTTTAACAAAATTATGCACTTTTTCATTTACTCGACTACTACTAAGTCTTGATGAAATTTTTGTCACCACAGCTGTCATTTCCCTTTCAAGTTGTCAGATAGCTGATTTTAGAGTCGGGAAGAAGAATAGCCATGAAAACTCGGAGAATCCATCATAATCCTTCTTTTTATGTGCTGGAGTGACTGCGGTCGTAAAAGGAGTAGTGTCAGTTTTATTCTTCTAGCGCAATACACTTATCTTTGTGAAACGTGTAAGTCGGAGATAGTGATGAAATTAACATAATCAAATTTTTCTCTAAAAAATTGATTGTAGATATTATTATAAAAGATACCTTGGCTGAGTGAAAATACGATTTTGTCATTGTTATTTTTGAGTGATGTATAAAGTCAAATCTGTCAAGTTGCTTTAATACGGCTGGTGTGAAAATTTTTAGTTTGCAAGATATTGTGACGGACGACTGATGCTAAGCAAAGTGAATAAGTTTTGATAGCTTTTGAGCTTTTAGTGTTGTTGTTGCTTCATCAAGAGTAAGCACATCACTCACCATCATTATGAAAATGATTCCCATTGGGGGATTATGATAAAAGAAAAAAAATAGTGAAGACAGGCTCGTCAAAGATATCCATTGCTTTTATTACGTTTTTTATGCTAAAAGCTTTTTCGTCTTGAAGACAGATCGACGAGACAGCAAGACAGCATAATCATGTGCATATGAGCTCCTTCTTATTATTATTAGAATATGGGCCACAACTTTTCAAAAAATTGTATTGCTTTCTCCGGCATAATGTACATACATATTGTGTTTTTATTGCCTCAACTTCTATATGAGGGAGAAAGGAAGAAGACGCAGGAGGAAGCAGATGTGCGGTGTTGGTTCATGATTACCACAAGGACGGTGTTGATGATGCCGCTGTTGTTGGTGTGTGGGTGATACAAAAAGGATTTCAATCCATTAATACGTCGTTGATAGATATTGATATGATAGGAGGGAGGAAGGAGGAGTAGCCGTGAAAAGGGAAGAAGAATAAGTGGCAGCCACACTATCATCATTACATCATCATCACTATCATCGCACACAACATACACACAGAGAATCTTTTTCATCGCACCCAAAGAAGAAGGGAATCAACAGTAAAAGTGGAAGAAAGGCAGAAGAGAAAATGCTTTGATAATATGTAAGAAGAAATAACGTGTGTGCTGTGCAGTGCATAATATGCTTTTCACGGGGTTATAAATGAAAGTGGTGGTGGTTGCCCCGGATAGTCTACAGTTTGAAGGTTTTCACTTGTTCCGTTGGTGAAAATTGCTGGTGTTTGGCTGGATGGTGTGGTGTGTGTGCGGTTTTGGGTTGGTGAGAAAAATCCAGATAATAATAGTCATCCTTGATCCATTTCTTCTCCACAGGGTGTCCCCCACACACATACGCACATCACCACCACCATCCTCCACCGAAACCAGCATAACCATAATAATGTCTGTGTGTGGCCATATAATATTTTGTCTGTGTGTATGTATATTATATGTGCACATCGATTTTATGCTAAATAACTTGTCTCCTCCGTCCTTTACATCCTTCCGTTATTCGGAATCCTTCCTCTCTCTCCTATATTTTTTTGTCTTGGTGCGACGATGATGGTTTTTTCTTCCCTTCATTCTTTTTATTCCTTTCTCGGTAATGCTGCCGGTGGTGGTGGTGGTGATATTGCAAAGTGCACTGTAATAAACTACAATATGCTTTTGCATATTACTTATATCAACAGTTTTTGTTTGCATTTCTTCTCCTTTTCAACTCTGAAGGTATGTGTATTTGAGTTTGAGTTATTTGAAAGTTCTGGTTGCCCCAGCTGCAGCACTGTACATCCTGAGTGGATGCACTCTAACTGCTTTTTGGCTGATGCGACGCAGTCACCCGGCTAGCCAAAAGTGTAATCCAGCTTTTACAGCATTATTACAGCAAATATTGTCAACTCTTTATTACGACTTATACCGTTCAGATAAACTTGGTATTATATTTTAAAACATTTTCGACCGCTTTATAAAATTACTGCCTAACTTGTGCACGTTTGTATTTTAAAATATTTGTATGAGCGAAATATTATGCAAACTTGCTGAAACTCGCTGAAGGTCGTTAATGGAAAAGGCTAAAAGTACAACTAAAATAGTTGATGTCTCACCGTGAAGTCGTATCGTTCCTTCCGCTTTCCCTAGACTGTTTGTGGCAAGGCAATAATACATTCCTGTAACATTTTAAACATTAAGAAATTAATGAACCCCTTTCAAACTTGGTTTTGGTAGAGAAAATATTTCAAACAGTGATGCTTACCGACATCCTTCTTTGCAAAATTTCGAATTGTGAGACTCATCTCAACCTTGTAAGAGACTCGCGTTTCTTGGATGATGTATTTTGTGCTGCACATTACAAAAAAATATTTAACCCATTATGGTTAGTGTTGAAAAGATTTTGAGCATGTTTTAAATATAAGAGGGCTTAAATTCGAATAATTGTGTAATAGTCATTAGCTTGTGATAAATACATTTTACAGCAAGTTAAAAAGTTTTACAACGGACGAAGAAAGTTCACATATAACCAAGTTGATGCCTACTACACACTGAAGAAAAAGAAAGGGATAATTTTGGGATGATGAATGATGAGCAGGTGGATGGATTGAAAGAAGGGAAAAGAAGCGGGTAAATGCTCTGTCTCTTTCCCCTTTCTTCGTTTCCCGTTCTTTTATTTGAATACGCATTTGGATTGAAGCGAAAGAACTTTGTTCATATCTAACTCACCTATTGTTTATGCCTACGCCGTCGATCAACATTTCCCCACGATTTTTCATCCAGTAAACGAATGGCTAGAAGATGAGGAAAAAGAAAAAGGAGAAAAATTATGTAATGATAAATTAGCACTAAGCTTACATCATCAGCATCAGACACAAAATCCACGAGCACTGTACTGCGAGTGTGTGGCTACAGCTCAAGTTTACCGTTTTGTGGTAAACAGAATCAATTAGCAGAGCAATAAAAAGAGTGAGGCCTGTCACAAGAACAGAGGCGCAGAGGTTGGGCAAGTTTGGTTTGTTTGTTGTTTTACGCATTACCTTTGGCATCGCTTCTATTTCACATCTCCTATAAAAAAGTACAGCAATGAAAAAAATGTGACTTTATTGTATATATTCAATGCCTCAATAATCATTTAAATAGTATTTTGTAACTTCGTGCTATCATTTCTAAACAAAACCGGTTCACCCTGCTAGCTTGCTTGCTTGCTTGCTCAAAACTTGCTTTAATTAACTTTTACATTTTGGTCAAAATTTCAAGATTTTTTAAAATTAAGTTATAAATGGCTCCTTGTGGTAAGACGTATTCGAATGGCATCAAGTGCACTTACGCTACAGACGCGAAGCATGACATGGATAAACATAGGAAGTCGTGTCATCGACGTATTCAATGCAAATTTTGTCCGGAATTGGATTATTTTGAGGATAGTTTAGCTTTAAAAGTTCACAAAAAGTGTCATCAAACTAGGTTTACGTGTCCAGCTGCTTGGTGTAGTGCTCAGTTTCAATCAAAGAAAGCTTTGGATGACCATGTCAAATTTTGCAAAATTCCAAAAAGCAGGATCATTTGTTCTCAATGTAAAGACGGATCTGAACATAGTACAAAGAGCAACTACCGAAGGCATTTAAAGATCATTCACTTTAAATCAATTGAAGAAGCAAAGGGTAAGAAAGAACTATATTTACTTTTGTGTAATAGTAAAATGTACCCTATATACAACCAATATACGGATTTAATTTATTTATTATTTAATTCAATAACCAATAATTTAATTTATTTGTGTACCAAATACCTCATTGTTAGCTATGTAGTGAAATTTTTGTCTGCAATAAAATTATATTATATACTGATCAATAACCATTAATATTCGATTTTTATTTCAGCAATTGTCGAGGCGGAAGCTCCTACGCATTTGAACTCAAGAAATGACTTTGAAGAGGATTACTCGACGAATGAGACAATAACTGCGGCCAATCTAAAGCGTTTTAAGGTACATATGGTTACCAATCACTAGGTTAAAAGTCATAATCGCATTTTGTTTCTGAACTGAAGTAAGGATTAAAACAAGGGAATCTTTTATTTTAGATTGAAGAAGTTGCAACGGATGATCGAAAAACTTTTTCTCATGGCCGATTGACTATATTGTACGGTTACAGTATCAAGGGTCCCCGTGTTGCTCATGTTTCATTGAAGAAGAATCTAATACTTGAGACATCTTTGAGGCGAACTACTCATGGTGTTATTGACCGGAGAATTCCAGAAAAATGGCAGGCCATTCTGGGTGACTTTAACTGTGACAATGAAAACGAATTTCAAAAGGGACATCTACAGGCTGTGCGACACATGAAGGACAGTGAGACATGGCAAGTCGTCGAACTGCTAAGCTTGATGGTTCCTCAATATAAAGATTTCAACAACGGAGTCTGGAGCTATTCTGAGGATTTTGAAGGCTTTCTGCATAAGTCTGGAGAGTACGGACTTCTGGACTTGTTTGCAGGTGGCCTGTATGTAAAAGACGTAGGAAAATGTGGTCGGTTGCCAGTTGCCTCACACTTCTTCAAAGTCATCATCGCTCATTCTCCCGTAGGAGAAATTGATGTCTGGATCTTTATCTTTGAGCACAAGGCGTTTCCTCCAGGAACAGGTCTAGATAAATTTTTGGAGCCGTATGATAAGCTGCTTGAAATGGATAGGGACAATTTTGTCCCTAAGCTGGACTTGTCAAACGTGAGAAATTTCAATCGCGACGTTTGGAGCAAAAGTGTGACCAGTTCTTAATTTTTATGTATGCAAAACAACGAAATGTACCGATTTTCTTTAGAAATGATAATAAATCAAAATTGGAAACTTTGATATTATCGTCAAATATAATGCAACGTTTTTCATAATTTATTATTATACTCACAGTGTGAGATCGCTTCCGAAAGGAGCTCCTGCAAAAGGAATTCATGTATGAATGAAATCGTATCATCTGTCCATACGTTTTTGTTGTTTTAATTTGAAGTGCTTACCCATTAGTTGAGACGGGACTTTGATCACTGGTTGAACTGTAAAAGGAAAGACGAAAGGGAAAATCAAAACAGGGGTGGATGGATGCTTTTCATATTTACAACTCAAATGCGTGCAATAAAAATGAAGCATAAGCGTCAGCGGCGGTGTTTTGTACAAAACGGCGGAGAATGCATTTTGGACAAGAAAATCTCCAAGAGATCAAAACCGACTCTGAAGACAAGCAGAGATTTAAGTAAAAGTGAGAGTTAGAAGAAAGAAAGAAGAGAAAGTTTTCGAGAAGCGGTGTCGTGTCATGTGCATCTTTATAACTTTCTAAACATAACAAGCATTTTCCTCCTAAAGTTTTCAAGTCGTTCGCCCACCAAAGTCAAATGTATCGGAAGAAAGAGTCGTCCTCTAAATGAAATGGTAAAAGCGTCACAAAAGAACTAAACACACCGGTCATCCAAATGGAATGAAGAGTGGGTCGTGCAAAGCCTTTCTATACGAAAAATGTCAGAGCATAATTTGACGAATAAAATGTCTTTTTTCAAGTCAGTACAACTACAATATGGGAATTCTGTCGATTTCGCTGCTGTCATTGCAGAATTTGTATTTCTTGTCCACCCTTACTTTCTCATTATTGGCTTATTGTTAGAGAGAAAAGAGGGAGCGAAACCGATATCACTACGACTTTTCCCAAAAACATGTTGTGGTTGAGTTGCAGTTTTCTGACTAAAGTTGTATGTGAGCTGAACCACAACAAGGAAAGAAAACTCAAGAACCGAATGTTTCTCTTCTTCGTTTCTTTCTTCCTCTGTCTTTTCTCCTTGTTAAGTAAAAGAGCAGAAAGCAATTATTACATGGGAATGAACGCAAGAAGAAAGCGAAGCAGAAAAAGGACAAGAACATAAATAAGTCATACAGTTGACATCGAGGATGATTCTCTTTGATTTTGTTGGTGGAACGCCTGCATCGATGTAATACATTGGTAGAGTCACGGACACATTCATCAGACGAGATAACCAAGAAAGAAAAAAGTAAATCGGGTTTATTAAAATATGGTAAACATTTTTTTACTTTGCTGAAAAAATGTAATAAAAAATTGTGTGGTAAAAAGAGAAAATTGTCACTGGCCATTTGTAGCTAAACAGAAATGAACGCCACTCGAACGCCGGTCCACTCGAACGAAATGAAGAGTCTCCCCCGTGATATTATCATAACCTATAAGGTAACCAAAGCACGAATAAAAAAAAACTCATTCCATTTCCTCACATTATATTATATAGTAAACGGGCACACTGCGAAAATTATTTGTATTCTTTCGTTTACTTTCCTCGAGCATAACACGACCCATGTCATATACAGTTTCAGATATTACGTCTTCTTTTTCCTTTTCGTATATATTTACGCGCACTTTTTACGGAAAAGGAAAAAGTAGAAAAGAAAAAAGAAAAGCAATGTTTTCTCGCATTGAATGAAAGTTGTACTTGTAACGGGTTTCTTGGAAGGGTGCGTAGCTTTTCCTAAGGTGGACCCATATGATATCTTGACGATAACCACGGTTTCATATCGACTGCTAATAGTAAGTAAACGTAGTCGTTGCAACTTACACATACTACAATGGAATAACAAAAAAGAACTGCGGTTCAATCACAGGAAGAGAAAGGAAAAGAACAGTCGGAACAAAAAAATCTTCTTGCTTTCAACATTCTACTACTTTTTCTTTGGATGAGACAAATCGACAGACTCTGGACCACACACAAAAAATCGGATTTTGTGGACAAAGAAAAAGGGCATGACATTCTCCTTCAGACTTATTATTATGTAATGTAGTCTTTACAAGGTTTGGTCGGTGGGGTCGAGGAAATAGGTAATGCATTTGGTGGCGTGCCACACTAAAGTCATCATCATCACCCTCTCAAAATAAAAATAAAAATGGTTAGAAGGATAGCAAGAGCACACACACATTATTGCATTATCCACATGTTTTTAACCAATATCTGTCGATTCCATTTACTTCCCTGTCTCCTCTTTCTTTTCTTTCATTTTTTTATTATTTGCTTTCCATCAGAGAGCTCAAGGGGAAAATCGACGAGAGCTATCACCATTACAAATCGACTTCTATGTATTTTTACAACAACTTTAGGGCCTATATTCTCACAGATTTGGGCTTTTACCTCTCCAATAAAAAGTAGCAACAAGAAAATTGAGAGAAGGAAGGGAATAATTCTTTTTTGACTTTGGCTTACAATATGACCAGTTTTTATAGGAATAGGACAGGAAACGTGAGCGGGCATATTGTCACTTATTGTACATGTCGTAATCTGTAATATGTTGTCTCTCGTGTGAAGTGAATAGAAAAATGGATCTGGCGAAAAGGAATAAAGGAGAAAAAGTGGCATGTTTTTGGAGGCAAGCGAAATGGCATTATGAAGAAAGTCTCTCTCTTACGTATTCAATAGGAAAATGTGACAGATTAATAAAAAATAGAGTAAAAAGGAATGAAAGAAAGAAGAAGGAATCCCAAAACATAAAAACCAATTTTGTAACATTTCACTGCATTACTATATTAGTATTATTATCATTGTTATTACACAATAAAGTATTATTCAAAAGTCGGTGTTATTTGTTTGGCTGGCTGGGGAAAGCTAGAAGAGAAGAAGTAAGTACTCTTAAGTGACTTTTGTACTTTTCACTATTTTATTTGATTTCTTAAAAGGGGACTCTGAGAGGAAGATTGGCTTGGCTGGGGTAAACCAATTAAAGTGATTTTTTCTCAGAGTGTCTACTGTTGTAGAGAAGACATGATCACCGCAGTTTTTCCATCATCAATAATGAAATTGGAGAGTTGAACAGTGTAAAATTGGTTTTTCATGAGCGACGATGAGGTCTTGTATACATGCCCCGCTGGAAAAGAGGTGCTTTCGCTTTTGTCCGCAGTATGAATGCAGTGCACGTAGAGACGCCCATTTAATTATCGGTGCAATAGAAGAACATTCATTTTATTTTATTTGGTCGTAGTTGGGCTTTTCCTTTCTTCTAATGTTTCCTTCCTTTTACCCGCACGACACTCTCGTGAATAGGCCATTTTCCCCGTGTAATAATAACAAGAGATGGGCAGTTTTTGTTTGTTAACTTTCTGAATTAGGATGGGAAAATGAAGGAAACGCGCGACAATTCCGTTCTTAGATCAGTTGGAGGAAGCAGCATCAAACTGGAAAGGCAAGTCAGAGGAAGACATGCTGGAAATTATTGGCTCGTTATTGGACGCGTTCTTTACCCAACTCCACTTGAAGTATGAGTTTTTCTTCTAAAATATCCAATTACGAGGCAATAAGATGACAAAAATTAGCCGATAAATACACTGATGAGTAAAAGAGTTTAGATGGCAAAGTACTACTGCAAAGGGCGTTGCCGTTCTCCTCACTTTCATTCACTATGACTATGATTCTAGGTAATTTTACAACTATTTTCGGCATTCTAGAAAACAGTTTCATTCATTCTCTCGACATGGTTTAGGTTCCTAAGATCGTGAGTGTGGTCACTGTCACTGAGGTCGTTTCAATATTTATATTTTCACACAAGACAACAGCATTGCAAGACTCGTATACAACTTTTTAATTAAAAATACACAACATTTACCTTTAAAGGCTTCTCGCAGTCCTCGACGAACGAGAATCTTTTGCCCGTCTTCTCGCTTCCAGAATATTTTTGGTGGGGGACGTCCAGTCGCTCTGAATGAAAAACGTGATTGTTATTGAATTACAAATTGCCTCTTTCAATTGAATCGAAAGTGCTTGTTAATGACAGTGACCTCTCTGGTTATAAAAGATGTCTTAAATTTCATACCTACAAACCAGAGTCACGTTGTCGCCTTCTCTTGCCGTCACATCTGCGCTCGTTTCCTCATCAATGATTATTGGAGATACTGCAGAAAATTCAATAAATGGAAAGGTTAGTTTTGTAGAAAATTGTTATATCAGTGCAACCCTGCTCTATGACATTGAAAGTTGAATCTCCTGGCTTTGATGATAACAACTGTATCGTAAATCATGCTAAATTCCTTATGAAAAAATATATTAATATAAATAATGCCTAAAATGAGGGTGAAGTGAAACAGAAAAGCCAAGGTCTCCCAGTATTATAACGAAATCTTTTGAAAGTATAATAAGGAAGTCAAGTAGACTTTTTTCTTCAGGTAATGCTCAATGGGTGTGATTGTAAATAAATATGAAACAGAGGGAGCAAAATACAGCACGGAAAAGAAATCTTTATGACAAAAGTTTTTATAAAGCTCAACCCGACTTGACATATCGCTATGAAATGTAATATTGTGAATATTATTTTTGGATGAAATTACAAGTGAAACAAGTGACAAAACTGCATACATATTCCGAAGCGTGAAGCCAGACAGTCAAAACATAATGTAATATTCTTTCCTTTCACTTTCGGAGTCAGAATAATACGAATGCTAACATTTTTACAAACTTCTTCCGATTTCTCCGGTGCATGATTCAAAAAATACGTCGTGGCTTACAAAGCGCAGTTGATTCTAGTTTTTTGTGATCCCAAGTTTACAGACATTTTCAAAAAGAAATCTTTCGAAAAGATGGAATAAAATGAAAAGACGCTTCCGAAAAGCAACCTGGTGCCAGTTCCAATTGGACACAAGATTGTTAGAAATGCGAGAGGGAAAGAGTAAAAAGTTCATTTTTTATTATGAAAGAACGCGTTTAATTTAGCACCTCTTTCCTTCTGCCATTTCCATCCCGCCACCAAGAAAAAAATAACTCGTCTTTTTATGGCTTGTAGTTGCACTAACTCAAACAACTGGAACGAGCAGAAGAAAAAACAATAGTAAAGGACAAGGAGGACGTGACTGTGCACTTTTGCTGCTTCGTTGAACGTGATATGCCCGAAAGCAAAAAACGAAAAAAAAAACGAAAAATGCGTCCCCCTATTTATTCTTCTCCGTTTACTTTTGCTTCTGAGGGTACGTTCATCTTTCCTGTCCCACAGCTATATAAAAACAACTCTAGCGTACTACCTTTCTCATCGTATATCCCAATTCCCATTTTCCGACAGCACACGTATCATCCAAACACATTATGATCTGTTGTACGCTCTCTGTACAATAAAACGGGCTACTATTATTACTTATTTACTGCTCTACCACCGTTACCAGTGCTGGTTTTCCCACTAACCAAAACCATACATAAAAATTTATGCATTGAAAAATGCATAAAATTGCTGCGAAAGGGTGTCATTTTTTCTCCTATTATTACCACTAACGCGTTCTTTGGTAGTTGAGAATAAAAAAATACTTTGTAAAATATTTAAAAGCTGGCTTGAAAAACAAGAGAAATGTTCGTTGTCTTCTTTCTCTTCTCTACGTACGTTTTTACACATGAGACCATCTTTCCTCCGCGTGTATTAAAATGTGCTTTCTGCTCAAGAAAGTTAATTGGACTGAGTAAGTTAAAAAGATGCTAATCATAATCAGGTTGATGGTGTCACTTTTTCGAGGACGCTAACTAACTACTGCGTTGGAACATTAGTCTAGCAGCCTAGCGTAGACGTTAGAAGCGGTTAATGGGGTGAGAAATCGATAGCCTTGTCCTTTAAACAACATCGTTGCTTTTGACAAAAAAGTTTGCTGAGACAGACCCACAGGAGGTCTGATATTAAAACTCATCTCCTCTATCAGAAAAATTACACTGCGAGTGGAAAACGTATTAAAGAAATGGCGGTGTAGAAAAATATCCTACACATGCACAAAGATGCGACGGGAAAAGTGAAATTTTTATTTCAGTAGTAGATCCACGATCTTGATCCTTTCTTTTCTCTGAGAATTTATGACTTTACATAATAGGTATTGAAAGCTGTTGCTCCCTTATCTATTAAGTGAAAGAGGAAAGTAAAAGTAGCAAAGAAGAGTTCAGCGCATCGTGGGACGAATCGTTTTACCAGTTCAACTTTGACAATTACAGTTTTGTTTTGAGATCTAAAATCAGAAAAGGTTTTCAGCGATGAAGGGTTTCTGCACGATAGTAGAGGGTTGAGCCATTTAGAGTAATCATGAGGTTGAAATTGCAAGATGCAAACAATTTTGAAATGTTCCAAAGTTATTTCTTTATTAATATGTCTCGGATGTCAAAACAAGAGAAGGAGTAGTAGAAAATTTATGCAAACAAATAAAAATAACTGCAACACTATTTCAAATCTCACTTCTCTTGCTGATCAGACAAACGGTTCAGAAACTAAAATATTAAGTCACAATATTCACAATTTCTTCGTTACTTTGCATCAGCGTGTCTCGTTCTCCTTTCCCACTTTTGCATTCTCTTTGTTGTTGTTGGTACCATAAAATTTGTTGTCTCCTACTTCTCTCCTACGACCAAACGCACCCTATAAATCTTAGAGTTTTTATGCACGCTTTCCTTTTCGTGCCGAACTACATGGGGAGTCAGTCTACACGGCTGTCACACTACAAAATCTGTGTGAGCCACGGTGGTGGGTTGGTGGTGGTGAGTGGAAACAGCGCTTCTCAAAACGGTTTCCCTTTCGTTCATCAACATCATGAAAAACATTATGAAGAATCTTTTCAGTTAGGAGAAACGTAGGCTGAGTTCGTTTTGCATCTTTTAGACTTGCTCATTTCCATGTCACTAATTAAGACAGCTCGTAAATCCACCAAAGACATGATCCGTTTTATTACGATGCAACAAACTAACTTTATCAATCAAAAGAGATTTTCTTGATAAACTTTTGCCTTTTGCTCCAGCTAAAATCTGTAGTCATTTATTAAAAGACAGACTTTGAATGTGTCAGTCACAGAGTGCCAGTTTTCCAAGATAATATAGGCAACACTTCAAGACCCACTTGCTGCTTTCCTTGTGTATGAAAGCAGGATCGGAATGCATAAATATCAACTTTGTGGAAAAAGTGTACAGTAATGAGTAAGTGCATCCATTTACTGCATCACAGCAGGAGCGAGGCACGGAAGTCTGCAACATTCAACCATGGATGTGGTAGTGGCAGTGGCGTAGTGATAATGAGGGTAATGATGAAATGCACCACTGGAATGAATATTCTTTCACACGGAGAGCATTTGCTGGCAAACAATTTATGACTTGACATTGCACACGTGAAGTAAAAGTTTGGTATGGTTGAGAGTTCTCCTAGAACTAAGCTTCTGCCAGCTTCTGCAGAATGTTGTGGTTCGTTGGGTTGGTTGCGGCGAAAAGGAAATATGAATTTTGAACATTTATGAGTCTACCGCATAACATTGTTAAATAAGTTCGCTTCGACGTATTCCTTCGTACTTGGAACGCATTTGCTCGCTTTGTCAACCAAAGCGTGAGTGTGATTATAGTCCTTGAAACGGTGCTCACTGTAATGAAGCAGTAGGCAAGTCAGTTGCAAATGAAATATGTAATGAAAAAGTGAAAGCATCTGATTTCTAACATGTGAGTAGAGTTGTTTAAAGAACAAGAGTGAATGCCTTGGTAAACTATGCCTGCATCTTTCAACTCTGTGCGTGGCGATTTCATGAAAAGCAGTGCAATGTTCCCATTAGTGTTGCCACTTTGCCTGTTCGTGAATTTCTGCTAGGACCACTAAAAGACATGGTTGTTTCCACTATTTACATTACTCGTTACAGGAACAGAGCAACGCTGTATCTGCATTACATAAAAGATCTAACGGAAGGAAACTAATAAAGCGAACTTTTTTCCTCGTTCCATTCTTTTCCTGTCACTGCATTTTGTATGCATAGAATCCATATGCTTTGACTTGGGAAAAGTGTGCAGATGAATGTGGATGTGTCCCTCGTCGTCGCATTAAAATGTGGCTGTTTACTTCTGTACACCGACATAATAATGTAGGTACATCTGGATGGTATCACATTTTACAGAAGAGGAACTGGCAACTTTATATGTTTAGTTTGTGAAAGGGATGAATGCCTTTGTGAAGTTCTCTTGCGTGTCCCTCTCTGCGTTACTTAACGTGGTGGCATCCTTTTTGCTTGCTTAATTAATTAGGATGCCTAAGTGTGCTCTATAGTGAGGTATTATGGAGAGTTGAGTGGAGTGTGGTATAGCAGTTGAAGTCTGCTTCTTTGGGACTGTATATTTCTTGGTTAGTTTATTTGCAGGAGACAGCAGAAAGTCAAGTCGTGTTTGAGTTTAGTTGGAGAGACAGAGCAAAAGGATCTGATCACAACTTTGTAGTAGTAGCTCGCCTTTGAGCACCCACTGTGCTGTATAACTTGTCTGCAGCCAGCTCTTTCAGCCTAAATGAAGAGGAACAACAAGAAAGAGAAAGCCACTACCACCATCCAGCCGCCACTTCCTCAATTTGACGAGGTATTTGGTGTTGCTTTTCGTTTCCCTTTCCTAGTGTTTCATAAAACTAGCTGGACTACTCTAGAAATGTGTAATTTATACACAAGAAGCGCACTTTTCACACTTTCAATGGCAATGAGATTGTCATCTTGCGTCTCTGATTTTGTATGCACATGACTTTTCCCCAGACACATTAACTGTCTACTAAAATAATGTGTCTGGCCATTCGAGGCTTGATAATTGGCCTTATTTATTTACATTGAGAATAGTCACGGCGAGGCCCACATTTGCTATTGATTATGATTAATATTGTCGCGGTTGAAACATTTTCTCTAATCAAGTTTAAGTGTACGTCAGTGTACTCTGCATGAAGTATAGAGACGCATATTGCTTAAACTGGAAATATCATAACTTGGGAAATTAAATAAACATCAAAAATAAAGTACGTGAAATCATAGGTTCAACAAATAACCTTGTTGAATTATTTCTTGCCAGGCATTAAATTATTTTTCGGATTTGGTTATCTCAATTTTTATAAGAAATGACATTATATTTTTGAAAGTAACTGCACCTTCGGATTTACTACCTGATTATGCAAATCAAAAACATAAAAGTTAGGTTTGCCCTAAGTTTCATGAGGGTCTAAAGTGATGAAAAGTTAAAAAACGGGACTGCATTAAGAATTAAAATAAGGACTTGTTACTTGTCAAGTACTAAATATGCTTACCATGCACATCGATGCATCCAAGTTGTTTCTTCATGACAGCGGTATTTATTTGGCACATGTAGCAACCTATTAATACGAGTAAAAATAGGTGTTTGTAGAATTATACCAATTTCTACGTTTTTCATTTTATGAAGACATCTTTAAACGTTGGTATAAAATTACCTCGATCTGTTTCCCTGACTTGACGGATATGGAGATTCCATGTTTGTACACCGTCATGAGTTACACTGACACGACTGTTGAATAAATAAATTATAAAACATAAATATTGTACTTATATCGTTTGCGAAGTTACATGATAAACCTTACCTGTTGTGAGTTACCACTTTCGAGTCCAAAGTTAGTATTGTTTGATCTTCCGCTCGAATCCAGCCCACCTTTTACACAAGAAAACGCAAGACACATTTATGAACATTTTCAGCATGTTACAACTGTAAGTAAATATATCACAAGAGATAACAAAACTTCACTTTGATGTTGAAAGTCTGGCGAAGCGTTCATGCAGTCGCTCCCGCTAACATTAACAAGCATCATCACCTTTTAGTTTGCTGATCAAACACAGAGAAAGAAGCTAGCAAAGACCGACTTTTAAAACTGGTTAATCAAATCACCAATTTAAACAAATAAATGGCAGTGCATTCAGAACTCAGAAAGTTACGGAAAATTTTGATTTTCTGGTAAATGCTGCATTTCTGTACAGGTAAATGAATGTATATTATGCTGTTTTCACTGTTGGAGAATATTTGCACAGAAACACGCTTTTTGTGGAAAGAAAAAGAAAATGCGTGAAACGCATGAAAAAGAGGTTTCTCAAGGGAAACGTTTAGTGACATTCGAGCATCCGGATAGCTATTTTCAAAGCATCCCACAAAGACAAAAAGAAGCAGGCGGAAGCAGGGATAGCAAAAAGAAATAAAGGGGAGACGAGAAATCTTTTTCTTGTGCTGCTCGTGCACCACGGCGTGGGACAATTGTCTATGATCCCATTCTTACTGTACGGCACAATCATAACAACAAAAAGACAATCTTACGAGTTCACACTGAAAGCCCTTCGCTCGTTCTTCCACTAACTTGCTGTGGTTATAGTAATAGTGAAAGAGGTACATGGGTATTTATAGTAGTGATAATGTCGCAGTAAAAAGTTAAAAATGCTCTTTCTTACGTATGACTATAGGCGCATCATCACATTTCGCCCGCCGCCTTTCTCTCAATATCATGCTTTTTAAACCTCATACTTTGTTACGCTCTGCTTGTGTTTATTACCGGTTGCTCTTCCATTATCATTACAATGGAAGCAGAGAACCGCTCCTTTTTACATGAACAATGTACTTAAAAGACACAGGAGGAAGGAAAACGGTTCATGTGACAATGGATTGAGCGACCCTTTTTCTTTTCTTACCAATTTCTCCCTTTCATCTTTCACTTGTTTCTCTTTAAAGCAGACTCTCTGTGCACTTTTCTTTATTCGTTCATTAGCGTACCGTAGTAGGTGTAGTCAGAATTTTTGAAGCAACAGAGATGATGATACCAACAGGCCGTTATCCGTCGATTTGAGTGGGTCGTAAATGCTAAGTATAACATCACAACAGCACATACCATCATCTTCTGCTTAGGAGAGAGTATAACGACACTGAGGCTAGTGGCAGTGATCATATAACTATCACCACATTTATATTCATTCCAAATTGGAGTAGCGACGGCAGTAGCGACAATGGTGTATAGTGACTGAGGGAGGGAAAGTGCAAACACATTGTCATAAAAATGGGCTCCTTCTTGGGAGATACTTCCTTTGCTCCACGGCGTATTTTACGGAGGAACAAAAACTCAAGACCTGAAACATTGCGTTGCCATCATCTGATGCGATGCCCCCTCTGCAGTCAGACAAGTGTGAATAATGATTCCGTAGTTGGAACTCTTCACCAAATGTATTTATGCTTTAATGTACTATCTTTCTCGCGTTTCCTCTTGTTCGATGGAGACGGAGGGAGTCTCAAAGAAAAGGAAGAAATTATTTTGCATCAAATATCCTATTACTGGACAATGAAGCAATGATAATATTCGCTACCGCTGAGTGAGCGAGAGTTGAGATGGCTCGTGTTACCATTATTTTACACATTGCATTTTTGTACTGCGTTTTGTATGATGCACATAAAAATACTGTTACTTTCACAATTGCACATGCATTAGAATTTTCCATATTTTTGTGTCGATATCATATTAAGATTGACATAACGCTTTCGTCCCCTTCGAAAATCCCATTGCTGCTTACGTAAGTGCAAAACACTTTGAAACCCCCATTTTGAAATACCTCGGCTTTAAGCTTCGCACATACGTTAAGGCAAGTAGAAAGTGATCTGTGGTAATGGAGGGAATGACATTGCCAATATTGTTTCAACTGCAAAGCACTTGCCACATTTATTCTCCCAACCTTGCTCAGCTGCAATTCCACCATTAAAATGGGTTGTATAAATACATATATATGTGACGGTGAGTGTTATGTGCATGATTATTTTCCCCTTGCATCATTTTTGCCGTAGGAATGCATCCGTTTTCCCAATGTTGACGGAGTAGATGATAATCTGAGTTGGTGATGATAACGATGATGGTGGTAATATGCTTTGTTTTTGCAGGCTCGTTCTCCTTCGAAATGTTTTGTGTGAATGTGAAAGCTCGTGTTGATTGTGATGGAGTCCGCAGGTGGTAACGTAAGCCCCCTATGGTGTTTCCTCCGTCGTGGATGTCCCGTTTCTGCTCTTGAGGACCAGAGAGACTTTTGCCGAAGCCTTTGGAAAATGGGCACATTCAACTTTCAATGTTTGTTGGTGTTTGGTTGCACGTTCACGAAAAAGATAACAACATTATAAAAGAGGGGAAGATAGCCAAGAGGAGGCAACAAAATATTATGTTGTAAAAGCGGAGCGGAACAGGAGGTAACAAGAGAGGAGGAATGAATCGTGTCACCGCTTTTCTGTCTCACGCTCTCCTTATCCAATTGTAGGATATGCTCTGTTTGACTCCCTTTATGTTGCTTGGGTTCCTGCTGCACCACTGCATGCATCGTATCCTTTTCTTTGGCACATTCCCTCCATTCGGAAGCTACTTTCTCTGAAACTCTAAATATGTGCCTCTTATTTTCATTGCCATTCGATGATTTATTGCTAACTAATCGAGGAGGCTCTGTGGCCCTGCCATTCACATTGCAGATATTTTTCTGCACTTTTATATTTATCTACTTTATTAGCTCTCTTTTATATGTTAGTGTTTTTAAATGTTTACTGTATTATTCAAACAATTTATAATGCAATAGAAATTAATACAGTTTTGCTTTCTCTAAGTTTAAGGAAGCTCAACTTCACTGCACCGAGTCAAACTAATATCTTAAAATCAATTACAAGAATTCTTTTCTCTTGAACTAAAAGTTGTTGTTTCTGTTCCAAGTTTTAAGTGAAAGGTAATTACTTTTCAATTTAGAGAAAATGTATCTCTTGTAATTTTACAATGGTTTGGGTAAATGAAAATAAAGTCTAGCTAATTCATCTGATTTTATGTAGCTTGTGTTGTTTAGGCCCCTTTGTTGTAACAGGGAATTGCAGGAAAACCTGCACAATTTGGAGTAATAAACATGATTTTGTATAGTTGTACTGCCTATTAAATGGTGGAATGCAGATGTCGTAGTTCTGTGGTTGTTGCGGCAGTATGGTTGATGTGGAGGTATGTAATTCAAGTACATCTATTTACAGCCTGCTCGGAAAAACACGCTAGATTCATTGCACCATCACGTGTAAAATTACGTCCCTCTCTGGTTGTGCAGTGCGTAAGCGTGAAGAGTGCAATGCAATGTGAGAAGAGAGAAGTGAGTAGAAAGTAAGTAGCTCGTCTAGTGTTACTCCGGCTGTGGTTTCCCGTTGTACGACACGGTAGGGATTTTACGGCCCACACCAGCGACCGATTACAATGAATTTTTGTCACATAAAACACTCTATGGTTAAAACAGTTGGACATACGACAGACGAAGAAAAAATTTAGAGACAAGAACCACGACGAGCGTCGAATTGTAACACTGAAGATGTACATAGAGAGATTCACAGTAATAAAGTAGAATTCGGTTTTATAACAGGCTGCTGCATGCATGAATTTGTGCTCAAAAACCATTTCCAATTTTTTCTCGCTTTCCTCCACTGAGCTAAAGGCTTTGAGCCATTACTATGCTTATATACAACTCGTAATAGACTCGAACGACGAATATCCATTACAATTGTTTGGGAAACAACAAAATTGTGTGTGTGAAACGAAACGTAGCAGAGCACAAAGCAAAGCAAAGTAGCATACATTGTATAAATATATGTGATGTGCCAAAATAAATGAGAAAGTTTACATGAAAAGAAAAAGGAAGAACTTACTTTGTATTTCCCCAGCATTGAAACAACACAGGAAATAACAGCTTCCCTTCCCGATGCAACTGTGACATTCTTGATATCCTCCACAAACTCTGGCTCATTGCTCCCTCCACTCTTTTCCAAGAAGGAATCTGCTCCGTCCGAGTGTGTTCATGGAAAGAGAAAAGAGAAATCCCCAAATGAAAGAAAAGAACAATTAAGACGAGACTCACGCAAAATACAAAGACTATTCAAAATGCCACATCATCTAGTCATACATACTAAAATCCGAAAAACTAGGTGTATCCACCCAAAAACTTGAAAATATAAAAATACAAGAGCATAAATTCTTGACTATGTTTTGGAACATGCCACGAATTTCCACCGCGATCAACGACAAACCAACCCCATTATAGGTGGAAGAGCACTACTTTTTATACCTATATTCACGCCAGTACATCTCCAAGCAAAATATATGAGACTGATTGAACAAAATGTATTTTTCCGTTTTCTTCCTCTCAGGTTTTAGTCTAATGTAATTTGTGAATTAGTTTTTGTCTCATTCATGGACTACCACTTCTCCCTTCTGTAAGAGTTGCTAGCGCAGTCATACTTTACACGCTTCATGATGGGTTTCCCCTTCCTTCCCTTATGCTACATGCAAAACCTTAACACTTTCCCACACAAATGTGTTCATGTACAGGGACAAAAATCCACTGGCTGAAGATGCAGAAGAAGAATAGAAGAAGGAAGTGTACCGTGACACAACATCACAATCTCACAATTAGGTTCACCCTCAGTCGTGTATGTGTCTATTATCACAATAACTCTGCTTCTCAAAGTGTTATTTCTCATCTGCTTATTGCTTTACCACTTTTTCATCCCTGGTTCGTTTTCTAGTTAATCTGGTAAAGCGATATTCGAAAGTATTCCCTCATTCATTCAATTTTTTGGATGTCTGCCGATTTGAGATTGGTTTTGCTTTCCTTATTACCTCACAGTAATTTTTCTTCGTCCTCTCCCTCGGAAAATGAATAAATGAAAGAAAATGGAAAAATGTATTTCCCCTTTTTTCTTAATTTCTTTTTCCTCTCAACAACACTTGTCAGGAAGGTTTCTTCATTTCTTTCGGAAATTCTGCTTGACAAGTTGGAAATAAGTGTGGTAACCTTAACCTTATGCGTGCTCTTTGCTATAATGATGGTTATGAAAAGTGACAGATGCAAGGCACAGTGAAATTATATTAGTTGCAAATGCTGTGGGAGAGTGGGCTATTTCTTTTCATTCTCTGTCTCCTTAAACACGTGCCGGTCGACAGATGCAAGAAAATACTTCCAATTTTCTTACATTTGCTTGAAATGGCAAGATCGACATTTTCGGTAAAAAAGAACGGGGTTAAATGTCTGGCAGGGGTTACGTTTTTGCTAAATTTAATAATTGTTATATAATGCAAATAGGTACATAGGTTGGGACGATATATGAGAAAACCCGTGACACAAATACAGTCCGCCTTCGTAAAATTGTATTCAACATGCACCTTCAAAATTAGAAGTTAATTAACCGTTTGTGCTTTTTGACGAAAATAACTTTTAAGAAAATATTATTTTGGTGAAATGTGCCCTGGAAAAAGTTTAAAGTTTCTTCCTCATTCACAACGTTATTGGCCAAATTTAACTAATAAAGAATGTAAATTGGACCTTTTCTTTTCAGCTTTTCCTCGTTCTTTTCATATTTGAAGCTGCTTGCAGTAGTAGAGAAGAAAAAAGTAAGTAAAAAAGAGCCATTCAGAATCTTATTTCATTCATTGACTCGAGTTAAGCTTACGGAGCGTGGAGTGTAACAATAAAAAAGAAAAATAAGTAAAGCCACAAACTGATCCACATCCTCTTTGAATAGCGTGTTTTGTGCTTATGTGGCAGCCGTTTCGTTTCTCTACTTTTACTTACTCCTCTTCATCTTTTTAATATGCAGATTTTTTTCAATGAATTGACTTTGACGGACCTAACTGACTTTCTTTTGCTCTTCTAGCTTTTTTGCATCTGTTAGTTGGAAAACATGAAAAGAAAATAAGACAAGTGGAAAAACAGAGGAGAAAGCAAGTAGCAGCGGCAGCAGAAAGGAGGAAACATCGTAGGCTTCATTTGTGTATTGTATGTATGCAAATAAAAAGTAAAAACTGCTAGTTACTGATTCCCTTTTCGGGGGTTCCGTTTGATCACTCTGTACGGCATTCAATCAGCCGCGTCATTCTCAATTCCCATTTTTACTTTTTATACCCACTTTTTTCCAAACTACATTTCCATTTTCCCTCCATGAATCTATCTTCTCTTGTCTTGTTCTATCTCGACACACAAACTTTATTCTTTCCCTCTTCGCTCAAGCTGCAGGCAGGCTTTCCATAATGTCGAACGAAATAAGAAGTTTAAAAATAGTTGAATTTTCCCCTCCCTTCATGAAAGTCAAACTGTGCATATTACAAATAGACAAGCAGAGAGAGAAAACGAAGAAAAAAGTACACTTGCAGATCTCTGTTCGAGTCTAAATAACATGTATGAAAAAAGTTTCTCTTTTACTGTCTGTAGATTGAAGCGAGAAAGGAAAACTGATGCTATTTTGCTTACTATTTGTTACATTAGTATTTGGTATTAAACTTTACATCCTAACTTAAACAACTTTCCCCGTTTTTGTTTTACTCCCGTCTTATTTTAGACACAAAGACAAAACGACAAAAAGAGTTTAGCACAGAGAAAGGGAGAGATCAAGCCTAATAATATTTTTCAGTGGTTTCCATTGTGGTTTGTACAACAATAACATTTGCCACGTGTTCGTGGTCGCAAATATTGGACCTTTGTTGTGGATTAAGTTTAACTTATTTGGATTTGTTAGAGTCAAGTGAAACTGATATTTTGTGTACTTTTAATAACTTTTCTATCGAGACACCACAGCTGCCAGTATTACTGTACTACAAATTTATTTTCCCATTGATAAATATTTCTAATGGTTAGTTTTGTTTAGAAATGCACAGTTGCTTTCATTGAGACGGCTAGTAGTTAGAAACAATAGATTGATTATTTTTGTTTTTAAAACTATAACTTTTTAGGTACTATTTAAAAGTGAGTGATCATTAACCGACTTTTAGCAACCTAGTCTCAAGTGGCTGATGGCTGGAGCATTCCATTACGCAAACTGTGTTGCGTTTCCCTTCAATATGATAGTGAAATCAGGAAAATTATCATGGACAGCAAACTTGAAGAGTTTCAAGCAGAGTGTAAAGTAAAGACTGTTGAGAGAGTTAAAATTGAAAGAATTTTTACGCATTCATGCATGGACATTAGAGACGGAAAAATGTGAGTCTACTCGAGGCAAGGTTTGTTAGATGTTCGGAAACTAGCAAAAACAAATAAGTTCCTGTCTGTAAATTGTCAAAGTGTGTCGGATGGATGCATTGCTACATGATACATCTTTTGGTGCGTACCACTTCTTTTTTCAAAAAGTGGTAAAAGTGTTTCGTCTCACATTACTTTTTACATCACACCATCATCAAGAGTGGTGGGAGCAAGGAAAGCCACCCTCACAAAGACACAACCAACATGCTATCAGCTCTTGATGATGCGATAGGTTTGAAACCAAACACCGTGAATGAATGGAGTGAAAAATAGACTGGTTTTGCCCATTTCCCCCGTCTGCCCGAAAGTGAAAGTAGATCTTTTTTTACTCCATAACCAATCCACCCAGCACATTTTTACTTTTTTGTTTGCTTTCACATAGCTAACGGACCGGTTTCTAAAAGGTGGAAATGTGCTCACATTAAGCAGCTGTAGAAAGTACAAACTACCCTATCTTCTAATACGCTTTCTTCGCTAATCTACTTGTACTTAAATTAAGTGAAGCATGTCCAACACCGAGTGCTAATACAGGAGGAGGTATCCGGGTTGTGCTTGTGCTTATTCTGCTTCCGAGTAAATATAAAGAGCAGGACCAAGCTGCGAAAGAATGGCAAGCCGCTTTCACCGAGAGCCTACTTGCACCGCATTCCGTTTTGTGTTTGTTGTTGGAGTGCATTTTGAAGGGTGAGAACTGTGAAAAGACTCTGTGAATTACATATTATATTGAACAGAACATGAGTGCGTGCAGATGCAGTAACACTGTGCGCTCTTCTTTAATCCACAAACATGAGTGTACCTATAGAATGACATGTTCTTAGCCTCTTTTCTTCAAGTTCATTCAGTGAGAAAGTAATTAACACTTTTTCGAGAGTGTTCACAGCCGTTCCCTTTCGCCATAAAATTTGGTGGTGAAAAGTACTACTTTCTATTGAAACAGTTACATTTCCTTGCACCTGCCCCCATTTGTTCCAAGTTTTCTGGGAATATGTACCATAAATATAATTAGTACGCGCCCTCCAAGTGTATTTTGTTTAATGGAAAGCTATTTCCAAATATCCCTATCAATAATTTAGAGTGTGCTCTTTTATTTATTGAAATTGCTTAATGGGAATGTCTTATCACAAATTAGCCCAAAATATGATCTGGTTAAATCCTTGGATTTTAATTGAATTTATAAATACTCACGCGATGTAAAGGCTGCTGCCGAAAAGGCAAATGGCATTTGTTACACAGGTTTTTCCATGTTCAACACATGAAAGATCTGTTTCAATTATTACCACGACTCATCAATTCCTTTCAAACGTTTTGGTTTGGATAATATGAGAACTGCGTAGCTTATAAATATGTGCTTATGATTGGTCGTTGTATTTGATTAAGTAATGGAAACTTATTGTTTTTGTGCCATTTCGGTTAAGCCCATTTAGAATCGCTGACTAATACACGGCGTTTTCAGATCATCCATTGTTTCTTCCGGCTTTATATGATATTCAATCATGTGGAAAATGTTTTATGACTCGTTGTGTCAGCTCCCATTTTTACTATACCCCCAGAGCCTAATACTTTTCAGCTTCTACACGCTTTCCTTTCTTCTTTACTTTGTCAGCCCTTTCACATAAAGATTTCGACATTTTGTTGGCATCAAATCGGATAAACGATCGGGCCCGATATTAAACTGAGGCAATATTATAATGGCAAAACCCATCTACCAACAACGTCTTTTATTTATCGGATTCCATAAAGCTAAACAAGTCAACAATACTGCCACTTGCCCCTTGACGTACGCACAGTAAGTCAATATCTGTTTAACTGTAGTGCAGTGATATGATCCCAATTCCAAGAGCAGATTTTTAAGGAAAAAATAGCACGCTGATAAATCTATTTATCATAAAAGAATCCGCAACGAGCCAAACGACAAATCATAAGTTTCTAGTTTGTGTTTATGATGAAACATGAAAAAAGTAATGTTTTTAAGGAAAAGATAAAAAGATTTAATTCGGAGTTGCATGAGTGAATATGAAGGAAAAGGAGAAACCACGAAAAAATGTGATTGGATTCCCCAGTGGTTTTTTTGCATTGGAATTTGACTTCACCAACGAAGCATAGCACAACCAACCTCGTTTATTTTGAATGTCTTCGAATTTTTCCGAACTTATTTCCGTATATTGTTTGGGAAAACGAGAAGGAAGAAGAAGGAAAGTGGCCCGTCACCATCATCACACACTCAAAGTACAGGGTAAGGTAAGGGAAAGTTGAATGAAGATGAGAAAGAGGACAAGGGCAAGGCGACGCAGGCTGGCTCTGCTTACAGCTCTGAGACTTGAGACTGAACCCAACGTTTACTTTTGTGTAAGGAGGTAGCAGTGTGTATTATCATATCATGATGTTATTTGATTCAATATATTTGTGGCTGCCTCTGCTGTTGTTGAGGAAAAAGGTTGGTCCGTGTGCAGAGAGAATCCTTTCAATTTATTTCAATGTTCAAGTCGGAAGACAATTCCATAAATCTTATAGTTGGAGGGGATTGAGATGACAATGGAATTTAGGTATTTACCCATCTCAGGGCAGGAAAGGGAAAAAGGAAAAATCAACTTTTTCAGAATGTGGAGTGTAGGTTATACGAAGGTGTGTAACTGCCTACTACTAGTGTGACGCATTCGATACCAGAGAAGACAAAAGAAAGGAAGTAGCAAAGAGCAAAGACAGTCAAGCCACCCTTGGCCTCTGAGGAGGAGAAAATAAGTGGAAGAAGAAAAAAAATCATTGAAGGATGAAAAGATGTGTGTGAGGTGTGTCCTTGTCTTGAGACAGCAGCTTTCGACTTGAACTGCAGTGAGCAGGAACACTGAAAAAAGTAGTTGGAGAAAGTATTGTGCACTGCATTGATATAAGTATTCCTTCCAACTTGCCATGCAAGCTGGTGGCTCAGGAGGCAATAATATTAAGAGGTCATCAACTGACAGGGTTACGAAGTAGCAAGAACACAAAAATTCATGAGCTTAAAAAGTTATATGTGTACTCTACCTACCAAGTAGTAAAGAGTAAAGGATTGTGAATATGACAAAATCAAGGGGGAAATTGCAAAATAATCGGCGAATTTAGTTTATTTTAAAATCAAACTCAACGACGGACAGACGGACAAACAATTCTTTCCCAGTCAATACACTCCGCTCGTTTCCAGTCCAGCCAGACCAGACTCATAGCCACTTAATGTTCAACGGAAGCGATTTTTCACATATGAGGAAAACCAGATGTTCTGAGCGAAAAGGAGCAGGTGGAAAATTTCAAGTGGAAAATCTTCGTAAAATGAATCAGTCTGGATTTGCCGATGAGAGAATTCAATTTGATAAGTGAATGAATGGGTGAATTAGAAAAATGAGTCATAATGCCAATAAAATCAAGCTAGTCATATTTATAAGCTTCCTGTACTTAAAATAAAAGAAATATTCAACAAATGTTAAAATTATCATTTAAATACAGTTTTTAACTTATAATCAAATCGTCGTATAATATCTATATGTTGTTAAAAGGTTTCTGTCTGGCATTAGACATGATGAAGTATAAACTGAAGCGGGCACAAAAACCCTGGTTAGAACATGCAACTAACTCTAATCTCTATAAGCTTATAGCATTAAAGGATTATTATCAATGAAAAGTAAAAATAAACTGTCTCCAAACTAATTCTTTCTCTGCGACTGTATAACAGGCGTTATGTATGTGGAAATCAATTACCACAGCATTACTCATATAAACGCTCAGGAAAAAGTCCCAGTTTATTTTTGGGGATAGTTAAAGTTTGGTAATATGGTTTTACCTGCATTCAGAAAATGAATAACAACAATTGAAACAATATTGATGAGAAATGAGTTGATTTCAAGATCATCAAAGGTGCTACATAACATTATTTGCAAATTGTTCCCAATTAATGAATGATTCTGACCCCTTACATAAACCCAACCAATAATTTTAATTTCATGTTAATGTAAATTAAATTATTGCAAGCAAATATAACCTCATACATTAACGTGCTAAGTAGTAGCAAAGCTTAACGAATTGTAGTTTGTGCCATATTTGAAAGAATTCTTCAAGAATTTACAAACAATTTAATAAATACACCTGGATTTATAAGCAATGTATCAATGTAAAAATATTATGTGACTTCAGTTCGTTAGAAGTTCATACATTGACAGAAACCGAACAGTTTAAATTGTTGAAGACTATACTGCTATTCATTACGTGCATAGGGGTTGAAATAGTATTATGCGAGAAGATATGACGACTCTATTCTTCAATAAAATAGTAAAAATAAAACAGTCTTCCCATTATGTAAAGTCATGAAGAAAAGCCAGTTCATCATTTGAATAAACTTTTCCTTTCTGAACAGGTCCTCATTATTTAGTTCCCCATATGTCCCACTCTCCTTCAACGCAAACCTTTCAAGTGATACACAGCTTGGTTTAGGGCGATGCTCTGTAAAGGCACTGCCGATGAGCAGGGCAATAAAGTAATGAGAAAGAACAAGGGGTTCTATTCACTATTACTTTTATCCCAAAAGTAAACCGTGAAAGAATGGAAGACTGAGAAAGCAGAGGCAATGGGGAGGCAGCATCTGTTCATCTGCGACACGCATCATCCCTTTAATAGGCTAACTTACTGTTGCTGTTTAATACACACATTGTACACGAAGAGACACCTACACCGTAGTAGTTTTACCTATTTTGAGTAACACTGGCGCTGGGTCGCTTGTTTCTTTTCCTTTCTGACTTGACAAAAACGGATGTGACACATCTACCTTGTGTTGCTGTATAATTTAAGACTCCAAAAAATATCCAAACTTTTCCAGCTTTTCCAGCCCTCTTTATTACTATTATGAAAATGATTTTTAAAATTCGCAAAGGTACTTTTCGTTGTAGTAGTCTACATGTCTAGTCAATAAGGCATAATATTCCTTTTCTGTGAATGGCTTTATGCATATAATGTATGTAAGCATTTAGACTGGAGAAGATTTTCATGTGACATAAACCGAAAGAAAAAAGTTGACATAAAACAAGATAATAAATCAGGATAAAAATGTAACTTAAAAACCACAGCAGTAGTTCCTACTGACTAGATGGTTACTATTATAATAATTGTAAGTACAATATTTTGCCGACATTTTCACCCTCGCTAGTATGATTGGTTTCTCGCTTTCTTAATCATATTGAACTAAATCATATTTAATAAGGACATGCATTAATTGACAAACATGCAACAATTTTGGTAGACAATTCAACAGAATAAAAACAAGAAATTATAGTAGTTTATATTCTAGTATTAACAGTGAAATTATTGGCAAAGTAAACCTAGTACATGCTTATATAAAATCTATGTGCATGTAGAATCAGTAACTATATGATTTGCTTTGCTGTTGTATATTTTTCATTCAATAAATCTGCAATTGGTAACAAATGTTGACTCAGCAGCTTTCAGTGTTTCGTGGTTGGCGTGATGAAATGAATTGGGTAAGCAAAAGTAAATAAGTGAACTAAATTGTATACACATTTTTTACTTGTGCATGGAAGGGTAAATAATGAAGCTACTTGAAAAAAAAAGAAACAATGGGAAGCAACGGTGGCTGCGTCCAGTGTGCATTTAACCCCTCTTTTTCTTTCTCTTCAGAGACGAGGATGGTTCTTTTTGGACTTTGTAAAAGTCTGAACTGCTCAGCTGGAAAATTTTGGTCTGTTTAATTGCAATTGTTTTCAGAATGAGGAAGACATTGAGTATCTTAACTCGAAGGAAAGAAAAGGAAGACGGGAATGCTGACTCCGCCACTTTCCTCTCAGTTGAGAATCAAGGAACAATTGAAGGAGAGGCAGTTGTCGAATGGTCAATGGTCTTTTATTGTAATACATACACACATTTTTACTTGATGTGATCAATTGCATCAGTGAGCCGTGAGCCACGCTGAGAATAAAAAGGGAAAGGTTGAAAAGCAAGTGGGAAGGATAATGCGGATCATCGTTAGGGCAAATGATGATAGTTTCCACTCTCTTTCAACGAAACTCTTTCAAGATTTCCAAATTTCCCCAGCCCCCTTTAACTCTCTATTCTTCTTGTCTTCTACAAACTACGACTTAGAAAGCGTGGAGTGGATTTCCCTTCAGATTCTTGCTATAAGCCGGAAGGTAAAGTTCGGTGGAGTAACTCGATTTAAATGAATTGATAGTACCAGTAGCCAGTGGCCACGTAGTTCTGTACTGAAAAACTCTTTAAGCCTTCAACATCGCAAAGGCAAGGATTTGAAAATAGAAGCATCAAGAGAGATCTAATTTTCTCCAGTTTTTGCCACACTAATGATACTTTACTTACTGTAATACAGTATTGTTTTCATGAATAAACGATTGAATTTAATTTGACAGATAAATAATTTGAGAAAAATAATTGAAACTCAACAAGCTACATTTGAGTATTTGATTTTAGGCAAACCCTACAAAAATTTGATTGATTAATAATTAAAGATGCTTTCTAATTCTTCCGGAATACTTTTAAACAAATCTACTTTCCATGTACGTACTAATTGTACTTAAATTATAATATTGTTGGTAGTTTGGTACGTAAATGTACTTAATCGGTATCATTAATTGTTCTGCAATTTTTGTCATTTAATGGACTGATTTGTTTTGGTACAGTAAATTATAATCACTGATCACCGATCCATAATACCTACAAAATTTTATCAAAAGCAGAGCAGGTGCTTGCTAAAGCCTTAGGAATTTCCAACAAAAGCAGGAGAAAATTGGAGAAGGAAATGTATCTGATGGGTTCGTGTGTACAACTCATTTACTCACCCCTCCAAAGAAAATAGATACGTTAACTTGTGCGTATAATATTTACGTGATGTTACATGATTAGTACTTATGGTGCAGAAAGAAGTGGAGGTAATTTTCAGCATGTTGCTCCTCTTGTCTCTATTTGAGAAACTCTTAGATGTACTACATACAATTCAGAAGCATATACGGAAGGGCAATCAAGTCCAAATGATTTTACTTGTACTATACTTTGGTATCACCTGGTGAAAGCTTACCGAGATCCATTACCTTTTCAGAGACCTTACGGATATTGAAACGATTTCTCGAGACGTCGAAAATAATATTGTCATTGCAGTAGTTTTAAACTGTCACTCACGTACCATCCATTCATACAAAAGAAGCATAATATGTCACAAAAGGGTAAAAAGTAGGTAACAGTATGAAATCACCAGAAGTGTAACTCCAGTTGCAATTTGTCGACATTAATTTTGCTGAATCGATAAATTGTTTGTGGCGATTGATTTTTCTCAAGCATTTTGGAAGAAACTTTTTTGCACGTCTTTGTAATTTTATGCTATTTACTAGTACTGTTAACTTTATTATGAACTTCACTATGCGAAGTTAAAACTGTGTTATCGAAGTTATGCATTTTACGATGATCTGAGTTTGGCTAATTTGTTTAACGGTCCACATTAAAATACAACTATTTAGCTAAAAAATAAAAATATTATTTAAGATAATATAGTTCAAGATTGAAGAAAATATTACCTTGAAAAAGTGAAGAAGCACCTGTGTTCCCAATGTGTTGGCTTACAAGAAGAAATAAAAAGAAAGGAAGCATCATCTTCATCCCGGAAAAGCGGCAGTAACTTGTTACTGATTCAAGTGTAGTCCACATTCTCAAGTAAATATGTAAGTCCCTGATTCGATGTTTCAGTTGTAAATATTGAAGATTAAATCGAAAATAAGAATGAGCCCTATTATTTAGATGTGGACAAGTTTTAAGTCAATATTAATTAGTTATTACTAGTGACTAGAATAGTCATTTAATTAAATTTCTAGTGCACAAGTTAATCCGATTGGGGAATATTTGCTTTTGGTTAATACAAAGGTGAACTTTAATGATTAAGAGATTACTTTCCCTCTTCCAGCTCAACTTTTCAGAAGTAGATCAAAACTAAGATAGTGCAGTGTTCAAGCACAATGTAAAATAAGCTTTTGTCTACGTTTCGGGAGTTGAGTTCATTTGCCAACTCAAGAAATGGATAGCACAAATATTTTAATCTATTTTTTCTAAATATTACACAAATAAAAGAAACGTAGAAATGTAGGTTTCCCGACGGATTTTATTATTTCTCCCTCCCTCCAACCAACCCTACAAAACTGGAAATATTAAAATGTTGATCTGACTCGTTTTTGCAGCAAAGAATGCAGCAAATGTTGACTGACGGATTCTGCTTGTTGATTTGATGAGAATTTGTGTCAGTGGGCAGACTGACTTTGTTCAAAAATATTTTGTTGTTGATGGTGGCTTAATGTCACCTTTTATGTATTTTGCACGGGTATTTAGCTATGAAAAAATTGCGTGTTTCGTTTTCCTGCGCTGTCGGGATTATCCGTATCACTTTTTACGTATTTTTTGTTTGAGGAACATCAGCGAGACTTGTTTTTTTTGTATATTTCCATTTGTAAAGGGAGGCAAGCATAGCTGTAGGCATTTCCTGATAGTTCTTTTGTTGACAACAACGCAGAAAAGAAGCAATATCTTCTGATGATATGACTTTCCTCGCTTTTCTTTAGTCAACGATGATAAATGACCGAGCAGTAGTGGTGAAGGTATGTATGTTCATATTTATGCTTTTTTCTGCTTCATATGAGCAACATTCTCATTCCACCCCATCAGGACTGTGATGCAGCAACTTTTTTACTCCTTTATTCCCTTACTTATTGTGTTTTTCAATAGGAGAAAGTCCAAGGTCTGCTCTTGCTGATGTGATATTATTCATAATGAGATGATGCGATGTCACACAAGGATTCTCTTCTTTTGTTGTCTGTCAGTGGGTTTACAAAAGAATTTTTTCCCGGGACACAGAATATTACTTGGATTCCTTCTTTTCCCACTCGCCTCAGGAAAAACACGCGATGGATGTTAATGCAGGAGGCTATCTTTTCCTCGTTCAGCCAGATGAGAATGTTTTCTTATCGTGAAATCAACCTGAAAATTCTGTCTCATTTTCCATTGTGAGAAAAGGTCGGAAAAGTTGAGCTTGGTAAATTATGTATATAAGGTAGGTAATGTCAGTAGGGCCAGGGCGAGAGATGGTAATTGGTCAATATTTACAAATGGGAGAAAAATGTATTGAAAAATGATGTGAAAAGACACCTTTCAAAAGCGACAGGCTCAAAAGTCATAATATTGAACTTTTTCATTGGTGAAAGTGTATATTGTAAAGCGTTGTAAGAGAATTTGGTAATAGTTGATGTCTGGCAGTTAGAAGCAGAAACACTCGTATTTGTTCATGCGAGGATCAAGTATATCAAAGAAAAGAAGACAAATGTTGTACACGTGTTTTTTTCTGATATGACAAGCGTTTGATTTGTTTTGATGTGTCCTTGCTTCTTCTCGATACGCGCACACACACTCAAGTTCTTGTTGATATTATTGTTACCACTGTTGACTCTTTCTTGAAGAGAGGGGTAGAAAATAAGAGAGCATTTCTCAGAGTCTCGTTCGCAGAAGTGGATAGTTTTCAGGGTATGTGACAGGAAAAGAAGGGATCAAAAGCTTGATCTTGTTTCCTTCTTTGGGAAGACGAAGCATTCTTATCTTCTCGAGAGCGAAGTCAAGATGAAGATGGAAAGAGAAGAGGGACGCTTCTCTCCCTTTCACTTGTCATATGATATCGTCAAAAAAGTCAGGGAAAAGGAGTTTCGTTGGATGATGGCTCCTTTCGGATTGTTAAGAAGTGAAGCTCGATCAATGACCAGAAAGTGATAAAAGTATGTGAACAAGTTTTTAATTTCTCTCACAATTTTTCTCGTTTGTCACTTTACACGATCGTTGACACAATACTTTCTTTTCTTGAGAGTTCTGCAATTTGTTATAAGTAGCCTTTTTACTTTCTAGCGAAAAGCAAAGGATGGAACACGAAGGAAATAACAGCTTTAGAATTGACTTTCTTTGAAAGTAGCTGCAGGCTTATCTCCCGTTTCAAAAAGTGATTCGATAGTGGTGTGGGGCAATCTGCCACCTTTTTTTACTTCACAACCCCCTAAAGCTTGAAGCAACTTTATAGACTGTTTATTGGATTTTGAAGTAAAAAAATAGTCAGTGAATCTCATTTATAAAATTGTGTAAATTTCAATATCTCTCGAAGCTACTGCTCTGAGGAATGTATGTATAAGAAACTAAAAGGGGTTGTGTGCTGGGGTCCATGGATTGAAAATGTGGACTACGAATAGCGTCGTCTGGATCGGTGACAGACAGATATTTTAATGAACCACATTTATCTTCATTGCTGATAGTAGTAGGATGAACTAAGCGACCCACGATCCGCGATAACTGTTTTCTGTCTAGTGTGATGTTCACCGGTTGCAGGACGACGGTCAAGTGATGAAATTAATAAAAAGATAGGGCGATGAGAATCTTTATTGCTATTAGCACTCGCAGACAGATCAGCTATCCAGTGTGAAATAAGTTTGCTCACTTGCACTCACTTTTTTGTTTCTTGTTGATTATTTTAGAGGGCCATAAATCGTTGCAAAAGAAGAAGTGAGCTACAACACTGTTAGGATAATAATGGGTGCAGTAAAAGTGAGAGTGAGTGAAGTAATTGTGACGTTCACTTCCACACATGCTTTTTATCGTCTTCTGACAGACAAACAACAACAAGAGCAGTTACTGAGCGAGTACATTTGGAAAAAGGAAGAATGGAAGAAATGTGATAGAAGATATACGCATTATAGCACGGATAAGGAGATCCGCTGAACTCTTAAAACTCTGAAATCTCTGTACACAAAGCTACTCACTCACCCTTCTTTCCCTATCATTACACGGAATGCAATGTTCTACATTGTCCCGTTTTCCCTTGCTCTGCTAGAGAGAAGAAAGTGAAAGGAGCACGGCTCGGGTAATAATGTTGAAGTGGTATAGTGGATGCAGAAGGAGTACACAGAATAAAAATGTACTTGTGTGCGTCTTCTCGTTCTGTCGTTTAGTGAGTAAATGGCGATAGGAAAGAGCTGTTAGGTTGCGTTCCGAGTGCACTGCTTTTTTCCAAAAAGACCACCGGCTTTCATCCAGCGTTTGACGATACGAACGATGGTGGTGGTGGTGGTAAGAAGGAGGATTACAACTCGTCAAAAGGAATCTAATGCAGAGAGAAAGAGACGAGGCGTACAGGGCGCATACCACCACCACACTACACACGCCACTTTCCCGTATAAAGTCAAAAGAGATAACTTCAAGTCGAGAAGAGGAGAGAGATTCTCAATGCATTCCAGTACTTACAGGAGAACTGAAAGAAATGAGAGTGGAGCTCTGATGTGTAAACCCGCTCTGCTTTTCTCTTATGAACAGCGGAGGGGAAAGCAACCCCTGGTCGTATGCAGCTGCTGTTGGATGTTGGTTGAGATCTTTGGTGGCGACATAAGGATTCGCGTTGGTGTTGTTACGAACGCTATGCTTTACCTTAAGAGGTCCGTTGAAAATGAAAATAGTGCAGTATTCGGAGAGGCGTTGTGCGTGTCAGAGCCTTCTTAGGTTTCGCAATCGTTACATCACGTTAATAGGGTAGTTAAAATTATATATCAGATAATATGTACTTTGTAATCATTCAATTTTGTAACATGTCAAACAGTAAAACAACCACAATTATCTGGATGTTGTAAGGGACCTGGTGCGAAATGTCCCGGATTATGGGCTTTTAAAAAGATATTAAAATTTCACTAACCACTTAAATGTGTAATGGTAATGAGGATTGCAAAAATCACACTTACCCGAGGTGTTTACTGTATTAGTTGCTATAATGTAGTTGTTGTAACCTACTACTTTTGCTTCCTTCTATTTCTACATAAAAACTACAGAATTCCCTTTTCGTAACTGTGGGTTGTACACAGCAAATTCACACGTGTTCTTTTACCACGGTCCCTTAGTTTGATAAATTCAGGTTAACGAGAATTTCTTTAAACTAACATAAATCGTTCCTCTCACCACGCCTCCACTTGCCCCTACTTTTATTTTCTGAGTTTCTAGTCACCATTACATACGGCCATGCTGAAAAGAGGGATCTTCTTTCTTGGTTTCCTCTTGAATTATTTCTCGTTTGCAGTTGCAATAAATGCCAACGCCAAAGCTGCAGTCCACTCCAGTCGTGTGTACTGGTTTTAAAATTAGAAAACGAAATTAAAGATGTACAAGTGTGTGGATGGGTGGGATATGACGAAAAACAATTAAGCGTCAGATTAATGGCAGGTAGGGGTTAGGACTGGCTCCTGTCCCATAATATTGTGCAAGGGTGCTAAAACTTAAACTAAGGTAGTTATTATTATTTTTTGCATTAAGTATCGACACAGCTGCATATGCCTACATTCGCCGCATTTACGACTGGATTTTTATGGTCTACACGATTTCATTCATGCATCAAGCTTACTGTGCCAGGTGTCTGAAAAATTGTCCCAGGTCAAGTAATTTTGCTTCAGCTTCTTAATTATAAGTCTTAAAAGTGACAGGTCTTTCAAGAAAAAAACTATTAACTATTCTACGTTTTACGGCATCATTTTATGCTCTTGTATGCAGATTTTAAGATTTAATATAGTATGCATTCTTGTCAGCTGCAAGTCACTTTTCTTGCCTGCCACAATTCACCCCAGGAAAAAGCCAATCCTACCCAGAATATTGTGAAATAGTATTCCTCGATGTGATGTGATGAATGTATGGGGTAGCCCTTTTGGTTGCGAAAATGAATACGCTCACGAAGTTTGCATGTTTTATTTCTTTAGGACCTTCTTCAGCGTTTATTTCGCTATCTTTTACTTACTTACTAGTCTACACTTAAACTGTTATCATTCGCTTCCTCCTCGCAACCACTCTCAGAACTGCAGCAAAAACTGCAAGTGGCATTTCGCTCAGAAGGAGTCAAAGGTCAGCCTTATCTAATGTAAATTTGGTAAATGTTGTCTTGGACTTCTAACTCTATTTTACTCGAATCTCTCTGTTTGTGTGTCTCAGTCTGAGTGTCTAAACCCGAATGTGTTTTTCTCTTTTTATTGCTTCACCAACAACCAAGCCAATTATAATTATTCCTAAACACATTCCATCTAAAACAGGAAGCTTACCTTCCAGTTAGCACTAACTTCTGGGAAATGGATGTGATGATAACACCATGTCACAATAATACCTTACTGTAAATGCTAAAGCTGAAACGTAGTTATAATATTAGTTTAGTATGGCATAAGTGATGTTGCAAAATATTAAATATTATATACTGCGAAACGACATAAAAAATTGGGCCTTAAATAATTTTCATTTGCAAACTGAGACTATGTGTAGGAATAGGGAACATTTGCAAATCATTTTTGTTCTGCTAATATTCCTCTAATTGTACAAATGTTTCTCAAAGGTAGACAAAATATATGCACATAAATTTATGCGAAATTATATGTGTCGGTAAATTAGAATGGCTAGTGAGCATTTAGGTAGTGTACATTATAAATCATTTTTGCAATGTACCATTCACTGCACGAGCTTGTTTTTTATTCAATCAACATTTTGCGCAAAACGGAAGGAAGAGTAACAAAGTGTAAAAAATAAAAAGGTTAAAAACTGTAATTTACACATGAACAATGAGTAAAGACAAAAAAAAAATTAAAAAGATATGTGGCATTTCTCAGGCAGAACACATTTACCTACTACAACATAAACATGCACAATCTAGTGGACTTGATCCTTTCAGAGACATTATTATTAGCATGAGTAAGAACTGCACGTTAGGTATAGTTTGAAATTGCAACTTATTTAACATTATGAGCAGTGCATCGTATAAAGGCAGAGGCATTTTCCTCTCGTGCACAATTTCACGCAAAATATATCAAAGAAGAATAATAATAATAACAAGAAAACACTATCAACTCTGCTTGAAGTTATTATAGGAAGCATGACGGAACAATCAGCATAAACAATTACTTACTCAACTCAGCACTCTCATTGTTACTTTTGAATCACTTTGCTTATTATAAGTAAAGTGTCTACGTTTCTTTAATTTTTTATCGACAACGTCGGAGAGCAAGTTGGATTACTATCTGGTCGTCGAGTTGTCGTAGCCACTTTCAACATTTTTCTGCTATCTATATGCACACGTATCAAAATATCAAGACGGACGGATTGAGCGAGAAGTAAATCTTGCGCACTCTGAAATACGAATTTGAAATAATCTATGAGCTGTTAATGTACGCCCAAGTAAAATGATTTTGTAGAAGGTATGATGAGGTGTGTTTCAAAAAGGTAATAATAAGAATAGATTGTAATAATAGTAATGAAGTGTATTATAAAAAGATGTACTTTTTTATGCTGCGAATGGTCGAACAACTGGTGCGGTGCTGCTTAACAGATTTGCATGCTAAATTATTATTATCATTATTGTTATTAATGATAAAATGTGGTTTCACCTTTCTAACTTTGCACTGACTTGACAAGTTATTATGCGATATTTGAGGAAGGGAGGAAGGAGCGCAGCTTGTGCAAGTTTACAAATACATGTATTTAAATGTATATTAAATCTTGTGAAGCATTAACAAGGAAAATGGATGTACTTCAGAATTTTCTTGTTTTCTTGTATGATGATATTCAGACAATGATTGTAAACATAATATACAGACAAAGAATGTAAATAGGCTTACAAGAATAGTACAAATTAATAATACGCTTTATCTGTCAAATATAGACTATCTAAATCTCTAGCTTATTCTAAAATTCATAAAAAAGAGGACTAAGTGAGATGCACTGGTACTGACAATAGAATATTAATACGATCTGTTTGATTCACTGGTCGTCGTGTGTAACATGTATTTGATGTTAATCAATCGTGGAGAGATTGATAAGTGACGATCAATGTCTTAAGTGTAAATTCTATTTTTAAACAATCCTACTTTTTTATCTTTGAGCCAACAAAACAAAAAGTCAACAACAATTCAACAAAAAGTAGTCTAGATTCAGGAGTCTATGGTAATTCATAGGAGCCTCATTTTTACCATTAAAGGCTGATTAGTAGCTGTACTTTTTAAATAATGGTTCTGGTTCTGTATCTGTGAAATATCGCTCTAGCCGTAGACGTTTTGGTACATGTTTGGATCAGGAACGTTAGGATTGAAAGCAGGTGGAGGAGGAGGCTGCACAAACTCTTGTCCAGTTGGATTGTTGTAGTTCATGTTCATGAATCTCCTTGTCACTTCAGACCATTCCACCGGGAAGTTCCGTTGCACGTGAGAAATCACCCTGCGAATTTGCTGGTGTACGGTGCGTGAGCATCCGGGACACTGGCCACGGAGAATTTCTGGAGCCATCAGACGCAACTTCCGACCATTAGATTCACATGGACCTGAAAGGTAAAAATCGATGCCGACCGGTACATCAATAAAGTGCAATAGTGGTCAAGAGCGTGCATATAATACACGATTACAAAATTCTTTTGTTATATGCTCGTCTATGCAAATCTTGAGCATTTATTTTATAGAGGAGCACAGCGTTCAATCACCTTTATCCAGAACACAGTTGATAATGGATCTCACGAAACCCTTATCCTTGAGCATTCTGTCAACGGCGAAGTTTTGTAAAATGCTTCTCGGCTGTCGAGGAGAGATATTCTCGTAAAGGGAAGACATTTCGGGTGCACTGGGCATTCCATATAAATTCACCATGTACTGGTTGTCTAGCTGAGCTGTCACGGTTGACAGACCGAGAACTGCCGCTAAACTGAGAACTGTCGAAAGTAGCCTCTGAGATGATCGTCCTCCGAAGTGCCACATTTCTAAAATGAGTTTCACTGTTTTCCAGAAAAAGAGAAAATACTAAATAATATGTGTTGGGAAATCACAGACACAAGACACTAATTAAGGCACGTGCACAAAAGATCTAGATCTAAGACGGCAGAGGAAAACGTGCCGATTGCAGATTCAATATATTTTTGGACCAATAAGTCGGTGAGAGTGTCAGTCAACCCAAGCACACCATGAATGAAATGAAACAGCCAAACAGAATAAAATCGGATGCACTTTCAGCTTGCTGCAGTATTCGCAGAATGAAAATGCACTTTACGTCCAATCGACATTTTATAGCAAAGGAATTGCCAAGTACCGGATGTGCCTTTGACTAATCATTTTTTGCACTCTGCAATCGTAAATATAGACAAAGATATAAGGGACAGTGTACGTAAACAGCAGACAGGATGAATTAAAGGATGCATGCAGTAAGTGCCCACACTTTACCCATATAGATACGAGAGCCTTTTATATTATATCATGTTTGCAATGGTGCACTTATTTATATAGTTCAAACGAAACGGATACCTATCACAACGATCATTGACGAAACAACGCGCCTTCCCTTTGGTTGCAAATCGCAAAGCAGTAATGTTCGTCAAAGGCATCAAGCAAGTCAATTAACGTCCCTTACATGAGCCTTTAAATTGTGCACATCTACATTATAAATAAAGTGTACCTACTGCCTATAATCCTCAACAGAGCATAAACGAGTGATAATGTATGCGCTTTTAATAAGATTGCAAAATGAGTGAGGCGAGGGAAACCCAGATTATATTCTGCCAACAGCACATAAACTGAAACTATAAAACGGCAGATTGCAGAAAATAACAAACATAAATAAATACAACGGCTACATCCTTGATCCTATTGCTTCCAACTAACTAAGAACATTAGTTAAGGAATTGTTCACGCTGCTGAGATATGAATGCAGTGAACTGATAGGTGCAAGCGAGCGTCTTCTATTGTCTTTTTCTTAAGTAAAAAACGTGCCACACACAAAGCGACAAGCGTCTCCTGTCTTCTTTAATGCATGACGATCATCATCGGAAGTGTAGTCGCAGTTGTCGATGTAGAGAAAGTTAGCACAAAATCCTCACTGTCATAAATTACTATGTAAATGCTTCGGTAAATGGTAAATGTCCTGATACAAATCTATTCTATCTATAAGACACTGTGGCATTAACATTTTCAAAAAAGAAAAAAAAAATCTCAGTAACTTTTAAATGTTCATCCTTGACGAAGGCTTGTCTTGGTGTGACAAGCACAATTCAATGTAAAGTTTTATCTATATCGTTAATCTAGCGGACGATACCATACGGGCTATAAGTAACCCAGCACTTCATAAATTGACAAAATGATCAACATGTTTTTAAGCTCTAATGGCATATCACGTTTCACGTATCACATTAATACATATTGTAAATGATTGAGTAGGATGACTGACCAGTCAAACAAAATTTTAAAATAATGGCTATAAGGAAATTCCTGCTTTGAAGTTTGTGACGAGCATTCTCCTCTAGAGAAAACGATACATGCTCTGTAATATTGCATATTGCACAGGGAAACGACACGTCACTCAATTTTTACTTTAACAGGCCCTTAATGATTTTTGTCGTGACTAGTTTTGTTATGTTTGAAAAAAGCAAGTTCACGGTACAGTGACAGTTGTGTAAAGGCTTTCATTTAAAGTTAAGTGATTCGATTACTCGTCTGAGTTAAATACGGCTGATATGTCCATACCTTTACTCATAATCTCATTTTTTATTTTAAATCACTGTATTTAAGAATTTCTTGAATTTCTGTCTTCATTTCCGAATGTTACGAAGTTCCCATGTTGTGGGTGTATGTATAATATATGGTAACGCCCACGCTCAAGCCAGTTTTATTTGCGTTTTATTCATTTATTTTGTGAGAAACTGGGATGAGATCAATATCAATCAATATGCAATCTAAAAGTAATTTTAATCAAGACACGGTGTCGCAAATCGCAATTTTCAAATATTCCTATGTATTTTACATGAAATACTAACAAATATTAATTCTATGTCTTAATGTTGCAAATGACGGGTTTCTGCTTCACGGCAGTATATAGTAATATACATAAATAATGTAAAATGTAATGCGTCATCTTGTGTTTCACTCTTTGTGCATCACACCACACAGTCCTACATACAAACTGTAAAACTGGGATTCTCAATTAAATGCGTCATAACAAAACGGATTACGATGTACAATCCAATTTCCCACTTCTGTCTCTCTGCACATTACCACTGTCCACATGCATATAAGTAGGTATTAATTATATAATTTAACCTTTTTCCTAAGTACAAGAATCTATTTTGGGCACCGGAGATGAAGATGATAAGCTCTCAGGAGGGACAAATTATTCCAAAGTTATGCACCTACTCTTTTATGGTGAGTTATAATAACGTGATTTAAAGGACTGGCCTAAAGTGCTTATTCGTTCCACTTGTGATATTGTAAATTAAATTAAAAGAAACAGTTCACAATGACAATGAATATTTCACTTATTGCGTAACTTACAGTGTAACAAGATGTGAAATGAAGAGGCAAAGAGGAAACTTGTTGAGTGGAACTTGCCAAGCTTTCAGTACATTTTCCAAGTAACGCATACGTTCCGTTGAATGAAGCAATTTCACTGTTTCACTTAAGCAAAGTAACTGATATTTTTTTCTAAAAATATTACCCAAGGAGTCATTAAAAGCGTTCGACAGGCGTTTTTACGATGACTTTGTTGTCGTCCTCGTACAGCTTCTCTAAGTCGACTGTAACAGTTTTAGTCACGCATGGCATTAGTGAAAATGGATGGCTTCTGGGTGCTGACAAGTGCGGTAAAATTTTAAAAGAAAACAGGAGTTTCATGCAGCGAGAACACAAGATCGCAACTTGAATGTGAAGGACCAGAGAACTCCTTTTAAGATTTTTAACATTCATTTATTCTCTCTTTTCCTTCTTTATTGCTGCATAGGTATTAGGAATCATCAATGCTTTATGCTTTATTTGGCCTGTTCACTTTTGAAGTCTGTACAATGGGACGCTATGTACAGAAGAGGAGTAAAAATCAAAAACATTCTTTATGTAGGCCACTGGGCCAGATGCAGCTCATCGCTACCACATCTTAAGAGCGGACAATACCATTGCGTCCCCAAACAAATAATGCAAGAAAGTTAAACAATGAAGGGAAAGATGAACATTGGTGTACGGCTAACAATGCCTCAAAATCACGGAAAGGTATTTCCCCGGCGAGTATCTAAAAAGTGACATGCATCTTTTTTCTGCTCCGCAGTACCATATTATAGAAAAGAAAGAGACAACAGAAGAAGAGAAAGAAAAGGTTGAAAGTTGAATGTGATCATGCAATAAAATGAAACTCGGATCTGCTTTTGGTGCATTGCATTAAAGGTCTCTGCAACAAGATAAATCTACGTCAGGCATTATTACTATTGTTGCGTTGCATGAACGTTGCGTTCTTTTGAGGCATCATCGTTTTAGTATTCTTTTTACACACAACAGAAGCAGTGCGCGATCGAGATCGAGAGAATCGAGACTGACATTGTGATACATGTCCTCAGGAAGATTCATTTCAGAATTACCACTACTGCTGTGTATACCTAGAGTCAGTCCGGTTCTAAAAAGTACTTGTTTGCTCAGTATTTGTCCGAGACCATTTCAAGAGATGAACATCAGATTAGAATTAGACTCTTCTTTCATTGTGGATATCTTTTCACTTCGACTGCATCTAGCACTTGAATCAAATGGAACCTTGTTTGTAGCCTTGTAATATGGCCAGTTTCCTGCATTAAAAAACAAATCGTTGAACGGTTCGAGAAAGATAGGTCAGGAAAATAGCCTCATGTAAAATTAAGTTGGCATTGTAATAGTATGGCCAATAGCTAATATGCTATAAAATTCTATTAAAATAATTGACTTTTATTTTATTGCAATGGTACACTTTAAATATTATTAAAATTTTACGAAGCTAGAATTTCCAGTTCATGTTTCAAATCCTTGGCATCATTTCCCAGCGAGTCACAAAAGCTTATTGCTTCAGTAGTCAAACCATAATCGAATAAAAATCTTGCAAAATCCAAATGTATTGCCAGTTTGATGTGCTCGCTCAAGTGCAGTTGAATATTCTCTCTGGCGCAGTATACCAAAAGTAGGTAGCTTAAATGCCGAAGTCTAGCTCCAAACAGAGCTTCTGCAGCATTTTCATATTTGCCTATGTAAATATACACTAATGCTGCTTGAATCACACATTTTTTTGACACCAGGTACTGGGCATAGCGGTTCAAAGTCTCTTGGGAATTCTTTTCAGGGAGCGCCGTTTTGCAAAGAAGAATTGCCTTTTCCCATTCATTGGAAGACTCGATATATTTGCAGGCCTCGCTGTGTTTCCCCAACAAACAAAGAAGTTCGAGACCTGGAGAGAAATAATGATTACATACGTTTATATTGAAAAAGAGAAACTTTACATGACAAACTTTGCTAAATTCCGCGTATTACCTCCATCCGTATCGCCGCATGCAATTAAATTTGTTGCGGTAATTTTCAAAACAGCTTTAGACTGTTCTGGCAGGTTTACTGATGCCACTGCAATACTTGCTTTCATTCCGTTTAATACGTAGCCCTTTACAGTTGGTTCTGTATCCAGTAAAACTTCTGCTGCCTTATCCATTTCACCTGAAGATGAAGAGAAAAACTTAATTGCTTCGCCTACGTGAGCTGTTAATTTCCATAAGTTTATATTTTTCTTACCACAAAGTAATAAAAGTCTTCCAACATCCTCGCGTTTGTTCATGTCAGTACAGATAGCCCAAACGCATTGGCTGATTTTGACAAGCATCTCCTTGAAACTGGCATCATTCGAGAAAATCCCAACATCTTGAAAGCCCTCCTCAAAGTTGCATAACTTGGCCTTCAACAACGTCCACATAATTACCTCGTCTGTGGTTCCAATCTTTCTACAAAGATTGACAAGACCTTGGAGGCCACTTGATGTGTCCTTGGACATGTTATAAAGCTGATTACATTTCTCTTTTGGGGATAAGAAATGATTGTAGGTTTCATCGGTTATAATGGGGTGTCTCGAACTCGTCTCATCTGTTGGATTGATTGCAATGAACTTGACAGAATTGGAACCCGTCGGAATGTACACCATCCAGTTTTTCATAACAGTTATCCCAGCCACTGTCATTTTTCCCAACATCAATGTCCGGACCTTTTTCAGATTTTGGAAATCCCACGATTCCACACAGTCCGTAAATTGGGCAATAAAATTACTGGAGCCGAATGCGATTACGGAAAGCAATGGTCCTTTGCCAATTTGGAATCCAGGTGACGCCGTCTTCTTTTCGGTGTTGTAGATAACCATTGTCCCACTGGAATCGACGCGAAATACAAGAGCGCCGCGAGTAAAAAGAGAGATTGGAATGCCTGTGATCGATGATGTATTACTTGTGTCAAGTTTGACACATGTGGCTGCAGCAAAACGATTCCCTTCCACCCGGAATGTAAATAGGAATGTTCCATAGTCCGTTAGGTAAAAAACCTCATCTCTTTTCATACGAAAAAGCATTTAGTTAGAATTTATTACCTAAATCTACTTGTGATTAATTTTAAATTACGAACTTTGATGAGTTGTCGGGATCCGTTTCCTTCCATTGAACGCATGTAATAGATGGTAATTTACTGGGAAGTGTCTTAATCTGCTGGTTCCTGAATAAGTCCCACAATTCACATGGAGCTGCACCATTCTATGCAATAAAGTATCCGATTTTTGAGGCATTGAGTTCAAGGAAGCATTTTAAAAGACTACATATGAACATGAACATAATTTTGTAACAATACGCAATGTATTTAGTACCTGATAAACAAGAACGAAATACTGTTTAAGGGGAGACACGCTGATGCATTGGATGTGATGCTTTGCATCTGTCTTCAGAGATGTACAACTTCCGGTCAACAAGTCTGTCATCATAAGTTCACATTTCAAATTAGATGAGAAATTAATGTTGGCGTAAGTTAATGCGCTTTGCTCCGATATGAATTCTATTCCAGACACTGCACATGTTGAATGACAGGCAATCTTCTTCAGAACCGTAGCACACCCTTTTACCACTTTGACAACAATAAGGTACCCGTAGCTTGTTCCCAACACCAACGTGTTTTCTTGTGCCTTAAGAGTTGTCGGTTGTCCCAAGGATGGAGTCATTCGTTTCAATTTCAACTTGGTGAACTCTGTTTCCGCTTCTAACAAAGATTTCACATGGTTCATTGGAGAGACCCACTTTTGAGTTAATGAATGCTGTTTGAACGAAGCATCGGGCTGATCCAGCGATAAGGCTGAAATTGGGGCTAGTGGATCCGCTTCAAAATCCCCTCCGCTGTCACCAGTTGCCTTTACAAATGGCGTGGAAGGTGTATTAGCATGCAGGATATTCCTCTGCTCTACTGATTTTCCTTTGTCGCCGCCCACAAAACCGTACTGTAGAAATCGACCATCGCTGAAGTAAACCACAACTGTGTCTTCTTGAAACGGCTGTAACCCGCTGCTAACTACTTCGGGGCGTTTTCCAGAAAAACGTGGACTATCACTGAAGCACACGGTTTCTAGCTCCATTGTAAAAATGTGGGTCCCGACGATCGTGTATTTTCTTAAGTAAACGGATCCATTATCGTGAACAGTTACGATGCACGACTTGTGTCGGGTTGGAATGGCATGGATAATTGAAGGCATAGATTTGTCCATTGAGAAAGAATGAAGCAGAGTCATAAAGTGAACATTGATTAGGTAAATGTTGGACTCCGTTGAAACCAAAACTGCATCTTTAATACCGGAGTGGAAACACACCGACGCTTGAATTGTAGTGTGGTTATTTGAGGAACCTGACAAATCAGCCCCTACAATTATGTCAGACACCAGACGGCGAATTGAGGTGGGTCGTCCCTTTTCCGGCGTCTCTGATGAATTTTGCTGGTGAACCGGGGGCGATAAATTTTGCATCGAGTTACTATGTGACAAGAACCCAGTCCCCGCAGATGAGGGTCGACCAGTTCCACTTTGCAACAATAATTGTCGGCGGAGTGATATTTTAGTCTCTTTCTGATAATCCCATCCACTACAAAATGTTAGTAGTATGTCGTTGACGTTGTTTAATGACGATGATGATGATGAATTTTCAAATTTACTTATGAAAACTATTCGATTTAAAGCTGGATTTGCAGTTCTACTTTCCACAGCGAAACGGAAAATACCTACTGGAATCAGAGGGAACTCAGGGCCGGAACCAATCTGAATGGAAATGTTTTGATAAGTGCAAGTTGCATGATCAAAAACGACTAACAAATGCCCAGTGTATAAAATATACACTTTGGAACGGCTCCAGTGATCCACTCCTTCAGCAAGTTGGAAATCCAGAATCGCCCGATTATTATTTTCTGGGTGGGTAAATCTATGCATAACCTCTCCCTTCAGGGCATTCCAAATGACAATTTCGCCATTGGTATCAGCAGATATCAGGTCCCTGTGTGATACTGCCGTTTCATTTGTAAATGTTCTTCCAGATGGAAGCCAGTGAACGTGGGTGACATCTCCTGATTGGCACGAGCAAATTTGTACAAGCTTTAGCGTTCTGGAATCGATAATGATCACGTCCTTTCCACACCCAAACGCTATGAGATCGTCCTTGATCCTAAAAAGCATGAGCAATTACTTTTTAAATCACACAGTCATTCTTTTTGCTGTTGTCAACTGGCATTAAGTCTTTTTATTTACTTACCAGTGCGAGCCTCCACGATTTCGGATGCTGGGATTTCCAAGAAGTGGCAACGGTAATGATAGGGGGTGAGACGATGATTTTTCCTTTTTAGTCATGTTGTACACAATGTACACTGCGATTACTGAAACACAAACAGAATGGATAACACTTGTGTCAAGGTCAACGATCCACCCGTCCACCACTCAGAAAAGCATGTAGTTCTTAGTTCTTTCATTTCGCCAAATTTGCGACGCCAATTACTTCAAGAAAAACAATGTTATCATTTAAATTTGTTTAATGTTACCTTACCTCAATATTTCCAGCAAATTAAAAGCACGTAGCACACAACTCGGTCGTTATTGTTGGTTAAAGGGCTTTTACTTTTTACAGGTGGTGTTTGTAAACTGCAAACTTTAATTCACACATGAACTTTAAATTGCAAACAATATGTGACAGATTTTTCAATCATTATGCATTTTAGGTGCATGTCATTGATGTTGTTGTTTTAGTATGTATAACAAATATGATAGTGTGTGTTTATTATTATTATAGCCCACCTAAAAGCGAATTAAACATTATTATTTTCTAACTAATTAAACTTTTTTGCGTTCTAATTATCGTTCAGTTCGTTCGCCGCGGTCACTCAGAGTCTGGGAGTAGTAACAGTAAACACAAAACAATCACAAACAAACTGAACACGGGCGAAATGCAGGATGCAGGCTGCATCATGCTCATGCAGCTGTTTGTTGGTGTTGTGACTTGTTTTGTACTTATGGGCGACCTCATATATATTGTTCAAGGTCAAAACAAAGTTAATTTTTTAGTTTTTTCTGGTTTCAGTTTCTTGCTTTAATCAACTTCTTGACGTCACTGTCTTTTCTTTAATTTTAAAAATATTTTAAAGTAAAAATCCTCAAGCATACCACTGCAATTGCTTTGTGTCGTCGATTTTCGTTTTTCATGCTCCTTTGCTTTTGATGTATCGATTTGTCAATCAGCACATCAGCAGAATCAGAGCACCCCGCCCGATACAAACCTCATTCACAAATGTCATGTCACATATTTATTACCGTTATGACGTCAAACTTTCGGTTACCCCTCGTCATTTTCCCAAAGGACCCGCCCACATATGCGATAACGTAATTTATGGACAGCTACAGTGGAGATGGCATAGGCTGTGTTGTGTTTTGTGTTGTGTTGGGATTGGGAGAAGAGGAGAAGGGAGTCAAGAGGCATTTAAAACAGCTGGGATGTTCATAAAAGTTGGCTGGCTACCCGGAAATATTTATAGGTTTTGCTTTTACTCATTGAATAATAAAGTGAATTAAGTAATTGAATAATTTAATTGAAAATAGTTGCACTTTGTTGCACTTAAATAGATACGAAAGTAATACGCTTGTTAAGAACATATGGAAGATTTGGTGTGCCAATTTTCTTCGGTTTGTGTCAATAAAACGTGATGTAATTATGTAATAACATACATAATAACATAATACGATAATCCGTTCAGGTGCACGAGCGTCGAATAAGCCACAAGTGACGGGGATATGAATGACAAAGAACAGATTTAGATTAATCAAATACGATTTGTAGCTTTCAATGGAGTGTAATAGTGAGGATCAGAGGATTTTTCTCACTCTGTGTTGGATTACAAAATGCAGATGATTTATTTATTCGTGTTGAGTGAGAAAATAAATGTGGTAAAAATCTAAACGCCTTCACTTATCTAATTAATTTAGAGCATCTTGCTTTCCACTTCAGTGGTTTTCATGTCCATAGTGCGTGTATAATGTTGAAACTTTTAAATAATCTATATTAGACTCCGTCTTCTTAAATAGCTTAATGCGTTGTAGCTATTTAATTCGAGAAAGCCATAATAAGGCGATTTTAAATTACCTAACCTACCTATTTAGAAAAGAGAAAGTTACAAATAAAAGAAGTAGAAGTAGACTACATCACTGCCGTGGAAGTTAAATTAAATTAATTGTTAAATGTATCTTTAAAAATTGTGAAGTAAATTGTGGCAATTAGCAAATGAACGCTTAAGTAACTAGTAGGATTAACCTGACCTGAATGGCAAATCAAAACGTGCAAATTTCATTCTGGATTCCATTTACAACGACCCGGTGACCTTATCTGGAGGTAGAGGCAAAAGGAATCCCCTAGAAATGAGTCTAGGAGAATGGCGGCAGGCGATTGTTGCCCCTACCACTTACCGAGTTGGAAACTCTACCGTCCGTCTCCAGACCAGATTTATTGCAATAATTCTAGTGTTTTCTATACTTTCTTTGATTTATATAGCCTACCCTTTCCAAGGTAAGCTCTATTTTTATTATTGTTCTATTATAACTTCTTGAGACCTGACTTTTAACGACATTTATTAATTTATGTATTCATTTATATTTATTAACAGGGAGGAAAACACAGCTTCGCTCTGGGAGCACCTTAACACTAAACCAGATCGTTAAAAGTTTTGACGCTGGCGGAGGGAAAAAGCAAGCCCTTCTATGGAGTACCCATCGACGACAAACGTTGGACTCACCATATCCGCTCACGAAACCAGTGTCCACTGAAAAGGGACAAAGATTTAGAATTGGAATTATCAGTGATTTAGACTTAAATTCTAAAACGTCTACGGGAAAATGGATCTCCTATATGAGGAGGGGTAACTTATTCCTCCAGTACAAATTGGAAGATCCGAAAGAGTCAAAGGTATTTTGATGTTACATTTTCATTTTTCAGTATTTAGTTTTTAATAAAAATATTTAAATAACAGCGTCTGTGAAAATTCTTGTATTGACTTAGGTAACTATTGAGTGGGAAAATGGAGAACCTCATATTATAAAATCGGGCGTGAATGAAGATAATCGAGGGATGGAATTATCAGAGTTAATTGTATTCAACGGGAAATTATATAGCTGTGATGATAGGACAGGCATAATATATGAGCTCACAGATCCTGATGGCGACGAAGTAGCCCCTGTGCCTTGGGTAATTCTTGCAGATGGGAATGGCACGATCCCAAAAGGTGTTTTATTATGGCAACTTTTATTAGTATTAGTATTTATGTCGAAGAATAGCAAAAATAATCTAAACCAATTGAATTATGAATTTGTAGGGTTCAAATGTGAATGGGGATGTGTGAAAGGGGATCATTTGTGGATAGGTGGACTTGGGAAAGAATGGACAACTGCCACGGGAGAATTAGTTAATCATAATCCACAGTTTGTGAAATCTATTTCTGTGGCCGGGGAAGTCAGGCATCACGATTGGAAACAACGATACCAGAAGCTGGCCAAAGCTTTAGGAATTGTTTTTCCTGGTACGAAAGTTTATTTTTATAAATTAACCCATATACCTTTTAGTATGTAATTTAAATAATTTGTGACGAGGTTCTGCCCAGGATGGACAAAATTGTAAACTTTCCTCAAATCTATTAATTTTGTTCTTACAGGTTATGTAATACATGAAGCCGCAGGATGGAGTGAAGTTTGGCATAAATGGGTATTTTTACCTCGACGTGCTAGCAAAGAGCAGTACAATGATAAGGTTGGTAAACATCCAATACAATCGTAACATAAAATACGATACACAACATTTTTTATTACTTAAAAAGCAGTTAATAACTATAAAATAATTTTGTCAAAATTAGACTGATGAAAAGAGGGGCACCAATATTATGCTTTTAACTGATGAAGACTTTACTAACGTTGAAGTAAGTCCATTTACACATGTTTACATTTTGACGATGTAGTACGATTTGAAGTTAAGCTGTTTCTCATTATCAAATGTATTTTTCCTAAACGTGTTAATAGGTTCGACATATAGGTGAAATTATTCCAACCCACGGGTTTTCAAGCTTTAAATGGATTCCTGGAACAGGGGACAACTTGGTAGTGGCCTTGAAGTCAGAGGAAATTGACGGGAAAACGGCTTCTTATGTGATGGTATTTGATATGCAGGGCAATATTCTCATGCCTGAAACTAAAGTGGGCGATCATAAATATGAAGGAATTGAATTTTTATAAGTGCTTATTGAATAATGGGTATTACTAGCATTTTTAAATTAAAGAAGCAACAACCAGAAGAATTATAAAAGTATTTTGTTTTATATTGCCGAATTCTACAATGTTCTACTCGTTTCCTAATTTATTAAAAATAAATAAATGTTGAATAAATTAGCCCTTATATTAAAAACCGTATCGTCTGGCAATCCTATGATGCTCAATTTTGATACAATTATATGCCATTTTGTATGTATTATTTTTAAAACAACGAGCGTTCCAAGTTATTTTGCGCTTAATAAGCTAGTAATTTTGAATTAAATTTACCATGTATGACACCGCAATTGTGTGAAACGACACTAGCAGCAACCCAAGCTTCTCATAAAGGATTTGTGATAACTTACGCTTCGCTTTCCTAAGATTGTATTATGTGTCTTTTGTATGTACAAATATAAGTATGCAGTACAATACAGGCACTGTAAATACAAGTCAATTCTCTTCCAATCCATATAATTCCAAGGCATATATACCTTTATTATTGGTTTTTGAACTCAACTGTCGATTAAACGCATTAAAACTTAATTGAAAATATTCCTTTTCACAATGCCATTTAAATTATATAGGCGAATTATAAACTCCTCAGGCTGAATTGGTCCTGTAACCTACGATGATGTAGACTCGTAAGGAAAATAAAAACTTTCTCGAATTGCAGCAACTTTGCATTTTCTATTAGCCCAACCAGTGGCTTTCATCTACCGTTGCTTTCCTTAATTTATCTTTTAAACACTCAATCGCAATACCTAATCATCCAACAGATGCAGATGTTGCCACCATGCAGCCTCCCTGTCAGGCGACCGGTGTGCCATAGCTAAACGTACCGGCGAATCCATATTTGATGAGTTTTATGCTTATGTGGAGGAATAATTACTTGCGTTCAGCTGGTATTTTTCGTCATTTCCAGGCCACCTTACCTTTACCAACTTTTGTAAACACCTGCGCTGTAACATTTTTCTAATGGACAACATTAATAAGTTTCATACAACTCCTATGTCTGATGGAATGAGGTTAAATTATTTTTCAAAATTCAAACAAAAGTCCATCGTATGAAACGTAAAGATGAGATGCGATACAAAAGGGGATCGCCACTATCGGTGTTGTACAACGACATGAAAGCAAGGTGCACCGGAAGCAACTTAATGCACCCCCTCTGCCCTCTACAAAACATTTCAGAAAAGGTCTTTTGGGGCTCTATCGATTCTTGCTTACATAGAAAGAAGCGCCTGACAAATAATACATTTTAGTAAAAATTATCATAATTTTTATTTTTGTATCACCACTTTATTATTTACCAGCAACGATAGTAGTAATTTGGAACGTATTGGTGTTTTACACGTTTTACTACGAATATTGACGAGCTCATGGACGAATCCAGAGTCCTAGTCTCACTTTGCCTCAGACGTAAACTCCCTCTGTCTAATGTGGAATTGAAAGAAGTTGGAATTGGACTCAAGTAAATAAACATAGTGCGGAACTTTATTGGTTTTTATTACCGAGTGATATAACACGAGATGATGATTATTAAATGCTTTGCTGTTGTAGAGAGATGTGGATGTGGAATTGGAAGCTCGGCAAAAAGAAGTGTAAGTACCTAAGTAAAAATGATGTATTATGTCCGTAAATAAACGATATACATAGGTATATGTGCAAAGCTGATGATAGTGTGCGAGTAGAGACAGTAACAGTAAGTAAAGCTATCCATGCAACTCTTCTTGATCATCATTGAAGTTCGTTTTTATCACGGTCTGGCTTACCTGGCCTGCTGCTGTCCTGCATAGGTACTCCGTGTACTCCTTCACGTTCCTCGCAGGCTTTCTTCTGCCTTTTTGCCTCTTCTCTTGCTCCTTATCATTATTTTATTACGCTCGCAGACAACTTGTAATTGTAATGTGGTAGTTTAGGTAAAGTCCCATTGCTGCAACTCTGCTCAGGTTCAGTCTGACTTTTGAGCACGCAGACGACGGGGCATTCAAAGCTTTCCTTTCCACCGTTCCTTATGTTCGTGTAAGAGAGTTTCATTCTCGTCTTTCAAGCTTCTTTAATTGTGCCGTTCAAATACTCATAGATCTGCGGTTCCATTGCATTGTGGTGTGAGGCGTCACAAGTTATAAGCCAAAAACTTTATGGAGAAATAAAAACTCTGTGGCAGAACTCTGTGAATGTGTTGGTCGCGAGCTGCTACTGTTACACGGTGCATCATATCGCACGCAGCAATAAACTGCCTTTGTTCACAGTATACCCACTTGTTGCGACTTGTTGGAGTTCTCAAGGAGAAAAGAAAACATGTTGACAATTTTGTTTTGAATGCATTCCATTTTCAACCGAAGCTATTCGATCGTCTTTCAGGTGTCTTCCATGTAAATTCGTGCGTTGTATTACTCATTACTTAACATTAACATCCACATGTGACCGGTGTGGAGAAACGAAGAAGCACGTTACTGAAACAATAATTCATTCTTATACGTAAGTGTGTACCATTAAAATTTACTTGACATTGACAAAGAGTAACAACGTGTGATACACTCTAAATTGACTTAGCAAGATTATATTGGTGACATTGTGGAAAAAGTTGGGAAAGCAAAATGCTTCATTCAAAATAATTTGTGTGTTTACCGAAATCCTAATCCAATGACAAACCAATAAAAAATCGAAACCAATTAAAAGTGCTTCAAGTGACAATAGAGGGAAGAGAAATTGGAAGCTGGGTAATTTAAAAGGTGAAAACGGTCATTAAAAATTAGGCCGCTCTTTATTGCTTTGAGTGAGGAACTACTATATTTAACATAGGTATACTTTATGTTATATAAAATCCAAATGACAACTTTTACATTTAGATTTGTGTAAGTTTTATTCAATCTGAGCAAAACTTTTTCTGTACTTGTTTAACCTCAATAAATTCCAATGACTTTAAGGTTTTTGATATTAGTTCAATTTTGGTAGTGAAGTTGTCACCTTGTACTTTAGCAGGTGGCTGCATTCTTCTTGGAAGATATTAACTCTACATGAGCTCGATCTTGAAAGTAATAAATCAAAGGTGTAAAATATTAATATTCGCCAGAAGAACAAATAAAATATATTCATGGAACACTGGAGCTTCTTAGGATTTGACTTTGGTAGTTGTGATATCAGTTAGAAAATTTGCTTCCCTCTTTCGCAATCAATAATTTTATCATCAAAGCTATAACTGCATAAGTGACAAAGTAATAGGTAAAGTATTCCGTTTAGGCATGGAAGAAATAAAAGAAGAATTCCCCGTTTCGGTGGGACCCAACGGCTTGGGATCAGATCCACACTGTAATCCGTTGGTCGTTGGACGACCAGACAGTGCCGAACTTGGAAACGGAAATGGGGGCTACCTACTTCCAGAACCCTATCAGGCTAACGGGTTTTCCGTTTTTCCATATCAGCAACAAAGCGGGTTAGCAAATTCCATGGGAATTGCCTCTCAAATGGAAGAATGGTCTCAGCGTAATGGACACGGTCATCCTCATCATCCCCATGCACATCCGCATTCACATCACCCCCACCATCATCACCATCATCATCACCACGGACCACCAAACGGTCTTGGAGGATTGCCACCAGGCCTTATGATGAACCATCACCTGGCCATGAATGGTGGCAACGGAATGGTCCACCATCCAGAGAAACCAAAGAAAGAGCAGCGCATTCGGAGACCGATGAATGCCTTTATGGTATGGGCGAAGGTCGAAAGAAAGCGGTTGGCAGATGAGAATCCCGATTTGCATAACGCAGATCTAAGCAAAATGCTAGGTACGTAACAGAACCATTTACTTTTTATAGTTTTGACATCACTCTTTTTAATGATCATAACATCCTACAAGCGGTCACACTTCTCTATCTTGCATACAAACAATAATATGACACAACTGGGGTGATTTGAGACTTGCAAATATAAAGCCACGACACACGACACACCTGGGCTATGTTTTCTCCATTTGCTTGTGCAAATTTATAATATTCAGTTCTAATTAAATTCATATATAAACAGTCTATTTCCTGCCTGTGACGACGATTATCGCAACTTCCAACATCTTAATAAATCCATCAAAATCTAACGACCTATTTATTCCGCTTAAAATTTTTACGATATTACATACATGCGCATTAAATATTAGTTCCTGAGTTCCTGAGTTCCTACTTGCCTTCGATACATCGGTATCGATTGGTTTGACGACGCAACGTTCGTAGTAATCATATAACATTTAACTACTCGTTATTTAATGTCGCCACGAAATTGTCGGATGAAGAAGGTTTGAGCTAGGAGAATACCTGTGTCACGTTCAGGTGTCGTGCCACTGACTTCATCGGTTTTTCATTAGACAGAAGAACTTTCATCCTGAAACACTGGTACAGGAGCACTTTTGCACTTGAGAAACTGTTAAATTTCCAATTTTTATCGTTTGGATTCATAATGATAAAAACGTAATAATAACCCGAGAAAAGGTTCACGTACTCTATTAGACAGACAATCGATTTCAATACTTGTTACAATTGTCTACCAATTATCCAATAAGCCATCATTGTATAACTGGACCTTTCGTTTAGTTTATGCATATTAGGTTCAGAAATAGTGGACATGTAATAAAAAGGATTTTGGTTGTCAGAAAAAATGCATGTGTTGATGTTGTGATTGATTCATTACTCATCATGCGACATTTTGGATTTAACTTTGCTGCTTGTTGATGATTTTGACATCCCAGATAATATTGACTGATGCAATTTTAACTGGCTAAGTCAAAGTGAAGTTTTGTACACAAATACAATGTTACATCTGATTATATTAGCCTGGATTCAGAAAAGTTAAACCATTCAACAGGTGGTTATCCATGAAGTCATGGCCAGACTACTTGAAGTGCCACTGTACTTTACACTTTGCAGCGACTAACATTTACGCGCAAGTAAAGTTTTCATCGGTCAGTCTAATATTGAATGACGCATAACGTAGAAATACTATTAACACTGCTTACCTAACTCCGAGATAAAATTTTGCTCAATGTCCACAATTTAGCACAGAACGACCATATAGTATTGGTTTTAATTTCTTGACACGTGCAAAATTTGTAAATCTACCTTGCAAGGTAAATTTTTAATGAAATATGAACAGCGGTATGTTACTTGTATTGAAGTGATGCGTTGTTATTCTTAAAACGTAATATGCCTAAACAGGAAAAAGCTTGTTAGGGCTCCGACGTTATTTGGTCTCATAAGAATTTCCGTTACATTAGATTTGATGACCGGAAAATAATCCTTGAAAACACATGTACTCAACTTAATTATGCAAACATGGTAATATTTACCTGCAAAATTTCTCGTCGACCCGTTTGTGATTCTCATGTGGCACTCAGACATCAAACAAGATAACAGATCATCGGGAAGTTAATGATAATTTGAGTAAAAAGAATTACCTTATATTTGATATTGTTAGCTTTTGTGTTTATAAAATTTTCACCGCAGACCTCAATCACACACAACACAATCCAACACCTTCACACTTTGAGTAGTAACAAAATGACTGCACTACATTCAAAATCCCGAGAGACATAAGTACACGATTATAAACCGTAGTAAAAGCTGTAACAAGATTGGAATTGCATCTTTACTGTTTTCCTTTATTATCTCTGGAAATTGGAATGAATATTTTTTCATTAAGCACATAACTGCGTGGGGATTTTCAGTCGGTCTTCATTTTTTTTATTGTTTCAGGAATTTTTACGGTTTATGGTGGCAGCTAATGCTGGGCTGAATTACTATTGATAAAACAAGCTGATTCGTCATATGCTAACATTGTTTCTTGAAAATATTGCAGTTTACCGCAATTGTTTGCCACCACCGCTCCTTCATTTACCAAATCGTAATCATCTTGGCAATAATGCAATAATTGTATTTATTGTTATTGCCAGCAATATTATTGCAACTTGAGTTGCAGTGCAGCCTGAAGCCTGTAAATTCGTAATGTAGGTAAAGTAAGCAAAATAAAGTGGAAGGACATGGATAGTTTTCATTATCATTTTATGTGGGAATTTGAATGAACTGAAAAAATGTTTGTGCAAATATACGGTTTGATAGTGTAACTTACGGAAAATGTAACAAGATTTAAATTACACTTTTTATTCACCTTTTTATCAAATTACTACTCTACACTAGACCTAATCATACATAATCATGTTGTTCACACACAAAAGATTAGCTTTTTGATAACTGTTCGTGCTTACAAATATTACATTCAGAAGAATCGTCAAACACAGAAATGTTTGCAAATTGGTGCAAATTGCCATGTACTCTAACTCATTTGTTACGTGTGTGTTCAAAAACACTTAGGCATATGCAGAAGGGGAGAGCATAATATTTAGATAACCTGGCTGTTCGTATGTTTTAAACTGATAAGATTTGTTCAATAGGAATTAAAAAGCGGTAAATGAACATCACGCACGTACACAGAGATATTTTTATTTTATTCCAACTCGCAAAACTTTTACCTTGATTTCTTTGCATGTGTGTGTTTTAATAAATATTCAAATAAATAATCTGTCACAAATATTGATTGCTGGCCAATTAATAATCATATTATCCATGCATGATTTCTTGCTTGCTTACGGTGGTCGCGGAAGATAAGCGACTTGAGATGACGATGGCGCGTGGAAACAATTAAACATGTGAAATTGAGTGTTTGGTTATCGTCTTACAACTTACTAAGCACTTGTAATGATTATGTTATGATGGCGATTGATGATATTATATCTTATAGGCATCCTTGTTAGTTGTTACAGCCAACCAAGCATAAAATGCACATTTAGTACGTGCGCGTAGTAATAATGATTGATTGAATTACTCATCTTATTCATTCATCAAGAAAACACATGTCTACGCAATAATATCGAGAAGTGTATAAAACGTTGATGTACATAAACTTTTATGACTTTACAACTCAATAATGGCCACACTGTAATCTCTACATGAAGAATGTCTGAGGAGTCGAGGAGTTTGGTGTGTTCCGAGTGGTAATTATTTGGGTAGTTAAAAACTTCTCCATGCGTCTTTTGCTTTCCGACTCCTACCATTTCCTATTAACAATAATAAAAACGAAAAGGCTGGCAGACTGGCAGACAGCTTTTATGTGGTGTGTATGCAATTGTATATTTTATTTTTCCAATGGGCTCGAAACTTGGAGGAATGCGGTGGTGGTTGTTGAAAAGGAAAAGGATTTTTGAGAAATCAATCATTTATCGTAAAGAGGCAAAGTGTGCACACTTCACAGTATTTCTAGGCAGCATTTTCAAGCTGCCATACACCTCTTGTACATATACGCGTTTTAAAGAAAAAGGGTTACGTCAACCTGTCACGTCTCTAAAAATCTCAGAAAAAGTACACTAGCCGAGATTTTTATGAGTTGTTCTGACAATATTTTTTCATTCTCAGACTGGATTCTGTTGAACTATAAAAAGAAAAAGACGTGTGTGTGCTTGTTTTATTCTGTAGCAGGAAATAGAAGTGGATTTAACAGTTATGCGAAGGTGTAATTCTTTCCACTTGTATAAGTATAGAAATACAACGACAACCACATCAAACCTCGTTTCTTAATGTATCAAAAGAACGGTGCATTATTGCTGGTACACATTTCTCGAAGCCATACCGCCGAAGACCCGTCAGTAATGTTTTCGACTTCATTTTACGATTGTTACGCTTTTTCTTGCGATTTACCTCTTTCCCACTGTGTTTTATGAAGGCCGCGACGATCCGCCAGCAGACGAAACACGGCTTCCGCTTTAGTTACTTATGTCAAAAATGTAACTTCTACTCTAATAATTTACAAAGTCTGTTTTACGCTAGAGTTTGAGGCTATATTTGCACATCATTAGTGTAGGAAAGTGTTACCCTGAAATGTTTATTCAATTGAAATGATTTTTTTTTAAATAGACGAGAAAGGACATTGGCCATAATAGGCATGATTTTCATAACTTTAAAGTCATGAAAAAGTCAACAACCATTTTGGAATGTGCATAATTAGGTAGTACGTAGGTATTGATGCCAAAATGTGAGGATGTCAATGTTCAGTGAAATATACTTAAAGTATGTTGTGTCTGCGCCTCCTCTCTACTGCCACGACCAGCAACTCGATAAGATTACTTCAAAATGATACACTTGTTACAAATATTGTAGCCTCCATTGAATATTATTATGATAATGTTTCATGAGAATAATCATAATTTATGCACTGGATGATCTGTTCCGTTTTTTCTGTTAGCTACTTCACAGATGATTTGATAAAAATTGAATAAATATGAGAGGTGTAAACGGTACATAATTATTTTTAATCATAATATTGACTCATTTTTCCATTTTTTTGAAAACTTCAACTTCAACATCAGTACTACAAATTGACAGATATGTTTTCTACAGTTGCGATTATTTCACTCTCAATCAAAACTGTGTCAGTAAATTGGGAACATGTAGGCATATCACACAGAAAATGAAAATGTCGAATGATTTCTATATTATAATTAAATCTCAAAAACCTCCAGTGTTCGAAAAGCTTTTAAAACGTCACTTTTAAGCAAAGTTCTGTGCTCAAATTTTCGTGCTAAAAATGCTATGTAGAGTATGACGTATGACGCATATAATAAACTTTATAATCGAAAGAGCTCAACAATCTTTGTACATGGCAGATGTGAAAGCTAAAGCGCGCAACAAATTTTCCACATCGGTACTTTACTCATGTTTCAGATTGTCAGCTTCACCGTTCTCATCACATTTCCCCAGACAGAGTCCTAAAGTACTTTGTAGTTAAAAAGACAATAATTTTCATAACTGCTGCGGTCGATTTTATTAGAGGGTGCAAATGCTGAAATTTTAGCTCAGTAATGTTCATTAATGGTGTAATCTCTGTTTCGTATGGCTCCAAAGACGGCACCTGGCCTTGTCGTGTCTGCCTGGTTGTGCAGTTAGTTGTGTGACGAAATTTCTTAGAAGCATTTTGACCATTTTATTCGTGTTGTACAGTTCCGTATTCTCAAGAATCTATCTACCTATCCAACTGTATGATTAAACATTGTAATTCATGAAGCTTAATCAAACTGTCTGATATCTGATTGTTTGATCATGCTAATGACAAAAAGATATACGAGACAGAGTACTACAACTGAATATATATTGACATTGAATACAAAATTTCTTGCGGACTTTCCCGAGATAATTGTTTCAATGTTTAAAAATTACTTGGTATAAATATTGATATATCGCGAATATCTTTGCAGACCAGTGGAGATTCAATAGCAACATTGAGATTTATCTGTAATCTTTGTGCTGTTAAAATCAAAATTTCAGATCTAGAGCAAGGTTATTTTCTGAAACTGATAAATTATCCCTGTCCAAAGACCAATGTTAGTGTTTCGCCATGATTTACGCACTTTTTCAGTGTGTCACATTGTTTTGATATTCAAAGCATAAATAAACTGCATTATATAAAATTTTTGCTATTCTTCATGCCACAACAGTTCATCTATTCATTTCACGACAAAAGACAAACTTCCTATATTACAAGTGTTGCAAATTCCAGAGAGTGCATTTTCCGTCTTTATTGTTTCGTCAAACAAAGGATGAAATCTGTAAAGTGCAAACGTCATTGCAGAACGACGGGTCGAATTCGAGATGGACAGATAAAGACTGAATTCATTATTTGCGACGTGTGCTCTATTGAAAATCGTTTCAGATTTTTCTTTCGGTTAATACTGTAACAATGCATAAGAGAAATAGAGTTAAGTTGAATAACAATAGACACCTCTTTAAACCAAACAATCGCAACTTGTTTGCATAATCAACAGATGTACAATATAAAAAGTGCATTTTTCCATGAATGAATGTAGCACGGTCAAAGTCGCTCAAGAGGTGTTCCATTGTGTCCTTGCATAGTAAAAAAGAACAAAGGCAAATTTTTAACTAAAGCAAACAATTCATTGTTTTAAAAAGTAAGTCTGGAAAATTAGGTGAGCCAGCCCCGAACCGCACCTTTTGCCACTGTCATTCATAATAATCCATGTGTTATCTTAAGCACTGTGCAGTGTTTATTTGTAAAACTTTTGCATAGGTATTTATTTTTGTCTTCCTTCCTGTAAATTAGAAAAAAAATCTGGTTTTTGGGTTCAAGCTATGCAACAAGTGGCAGAAATAATTATATAGTTGGGATTACTTTTGGCACGGTTGCAGCACTTCCTTCCCTTTCCTACCTTGAAACAGGTAAAACCAGGTCAAAACTAGATAGCTAGTTTTGCTCTGGTCTGGTCACACAGAATTATGGCTAGTCATCTCCTTTGGTATTAAAATAGGCACACTAGTTCAAGTGCAGTGGAATTAGTGAAGTTTACCAGAAGGAAGCTCTGCTAATCACTGCTCCTGTGCAATTGTTACGGTTGCTAGCACTAGCTTATGAGCTATCTTAACACTTCTCCTATTAGCTCAACAAATTTTCATGTCAAGGTATAACGTATTTTGCTTAATATTTTTGCTTCAAGTGAGGATTTATTTTTCATGTAAAAATGCATACAAACCGTTTGCAACTTCCATGTTTTATGCGTAACAAAAACATTCTTTGCTCTTTGCAATCGCTTCTTGTTCTTCTTCTGCAAGTAAAGCAATGCTCTGTTGAACTCGACCTTCACATAATTTTCATTGGATATCCGTCACTCTCAACTCCAACTCCGTGTTTATTTGCACGGCATGAAATGTCGTCGTCACATAATTTTCAGCTCTACACTTTGTCCACTGACAACTTTTTTGAATTCGTTGATTTTTAGTTCCGTGAGTTGAATGAGCAGTCCGGTTGTAGTGATCCGGCTACAAGCTAAGAATTGTGAAAAAGCTGTGTTTTGAGCCACAACTCCTGGTTGACTCGACACTGGTCCGGTGTCGAGTGGATTTGTATAATTAATGCATGAAAATTTGATGATTGTGTTATGCATTTTTTATTTACGCTTTCATGGAATAATCGTCGATTAGAGAACAAAAGGAGCAAAAGTGGATTTTGTCTCTTCGTGTTACTGGTACGCATACTTGATAACATTAAATTATCTTTCGATTCAGATACTAAAGGAGGCGAAAAGGAAAGAGTGACAATGCGACTGAAGGCGCACACTGTGAACAAAACAAAGCGAGTACAGGAACAGTTTTTTACCTGATGTCGTTGTTATGCATGTTATATTTTCAAGAAAAAACTGCAATAGTAAAAGTAATAATAGCAAAGGTTGTCTTGAATTTGAAGGTGTAGTTGCAGTATTGCAGGTAATGCAGGTATCTTTGAGAGTGCGTCTCCCGCATGGTCAATGAAGAATGACCAGCGAGTAGTCGGGAAGCTGAAACAAGCATCAAAATAAAAAAGGCAAAAAGAGACATGTACCATGGCTGGGGGGCTGCTACCGGCTACCTTTTTTCTCAAAAGAAGTACACAGTCCACCTTTAATATTTTGCCATGTTTGTACATACAAAAGCATGCCACTTAGTTTTTTTTTCTCTCAAAAAGTTTAGTTTATAACTTTTGAGTTTGAGTTTTTACTTTTGACACAACTCAACTGTGTAATTCAGTTTACATAGGTTATTATCAGATTCATCATTTATCTTTCTTATAGGAGTAGATGGCGATCAAGAGAGGAGAGATGAGATATAAACTTGACCTCATCACTTGGCAGGACACAAATTTTACAGCCGTGGCCGTATCGTAGCCGTGTCTAAAAAAGTTGAAAAAAATGTGCTTATTTCGTATTCAATTTGACTTCCCAAGGAACACTCTTCTCATGCACTGGGCACATGTTTTATATTTAAAATGAGATCCATCCCTTTTCTATAACGCATCCGCATGTGTCGCCGTCATTTTGGTTGGTAGTAAACAAGAGTCTTCGTGAGTCAACAAGGTAAAAATAAAAGCCTTCACCAGCAACCGTCAGTCCCTTTATAAGTCCTTTTATCTGATCAGTTGACCTGTTTTTTGATAAAGTTGCGTGTAAATAATAATTATTAGTTCACTAATATATATTCAAGACAGTAAAGCATTTCAAACTATTTATGACAAAGCAATGTTCAGTGGTCAGCTTTAAACCCAAAGCACAAGGTGTACTGCGCTATAAAAGGCAAAGGATTATTGTATGTAACAGAAATTAAAGAGAACTTGAAGCAGTAATTAATTTATTCAGCTGACCAAAGCAACCCTCACCATAATAAAACTAGCGCCGCTTTTATCACATTTCATTCACAAAGCATTTCATTGCGCAGTAAATTGTTGTGGTGTTAATTAGTAAACAGGCGATTAGTTTCGCGATAAACACAGTGTAGAAAAGTAAAAAGTGTCTTACAAAGTAAAAGCTACTATGCTGCAGGAAGATTTTACTTTGAAAATGAACAAAACGATCACATCGACAATTGTCAACTTAATTTAATGACGATATAAATAGTACACTTAATATCATTATCGTTATCATTATATATTGGTTTTTCTCATGTAAGGAGAGATGTTTTATTTGAACTGCGTACTCAGAAGTGTTCAATTTTTTATAAGAAATGCGTTGCTCATTGTTCCGTTTGGCTGATTTAAAAATGTCACTTCCTCCCTCCTTCTTTCTCTTTCCCTCTGCTGCTTTGGCCTCTGGCAAGGAATAATAATTATTGTCATCATCCCATCATCCTCATCACCGCCGTGTATAATTTCTTAATGAGACAAGTGACATGGCAAATTTCCCGAGAAGTCAAATGAGCAAACTCACCCAAGCCTTGTTCGAGAGTCTTTTGTTAAATGTATCTGCATTGAATTTGTGTAGGTATGCAATAAAAAATGTAACTTACAAACAATTTTTTGAACATGCGACATTTTTTTCTATTAATAACCCAATGCAAATAAAATACCTGTTGCCACAAAACAATTCCAAGATTGGCATCGAGAAAGAAATAAATTGTACAGAAAATAGAAATGGAAATTTTTGTCGTCCCTGTACCCCAGTCTCTCTGTGAATACGACCACACCGCAGAGGCTTTTACCCACCTTCGTCATTGTCGTAATCATGAAACGACACGAACGACATCACAAGGATGACAAAACGACAAAATGTCTTCACTGTGTGAATCATACATTAATAATGGTAGAATAATAAGAAGATAAATGGGAGAATGGATGTGTAATGTTTTGAATGTTGTGAAAGTGAGTTTTCCGCTGTTCAGCCCAACATGAAGCACAACTGCACAACATAATAAGATCCAAGTTAATATTAGTACCAGTGCGATGTCTGTACGATCCTTTATTCCTTTGTCATTTTTCATCTTCTAGCAAAAGTTGACCTGCTTGAGTTGTTCGATGATGATGGGTGACGCTCTCTGGTATTGCACACCACACACGGGTTAAACATGAAAGCAATTTTTGATTTGCTGTAATAATCCGTCGTCATCAACCTCATAATCGCAATAATAGATTCATGCATGGCAAGCCCCGAGTTTCACAGCTCGTTTTTCTAGAAGATGCATTTTCTATGTGGAATGACTTTTACAATTTGTTAGTTTAGAAAAAGAAATTTTGAAGGAGGAGCTGGTTTGTATTTGTGTGCGGTTTGCACTTCTTGGATAATAGATATCGTAAAGTTGGCTTATCCTCATTACTTTTTGAAAATTCATTCTTGTAATTGTTATTAAATTTTGTGTCCGTGTGGCGGAACACACGACAACTCACCGAGTCAAGTTATTTGAACAAATGAGTGGGGAGAGAGATTTCGTTTTCCATTTCACTCTCCATTTAAAAAGCGCCCAAATGTGAACAGCACTAAAAATAATAAAATACCAATACTAATACTCGGCTGGTTTGATAAGGGCAGATATCTTGTGTACTGAGGCTTATGGCATACGCGTGGTGCATTTTAGAAAACATCAAGTAAAAACAAACACAAGACAAGCGGAGTAAGACAATAAATAGGATGAAACAACAAGCAAAGCATTTCCAAAAATGTGCCATCAAGCATTAAACGAGTTTTCCTTTTCTCTTCTCATCGTATTTTGCACGATGACATTTTTTCTCAAGCAGTTCATTTCAATGAGAAGTGCTCCTGTGTGTACTTTGTCGTCATATTCTCTAATTTTCTTTTAAAAAGCAATTAGTCAACCCATCTGGTTACTGTCATCATATCATCATCTCATCACTATCACTGTGTAATTATCTGTCATAGCAAAGTAGCAATCATTTATAATCATTTGGAACAACCATTTGTCACGGATTTGGCAATAGCATGTTCATTCCCTACTTTATAATTGAGTTTCTACTGAAACATTTAAATGTTCATTTTGTCAGGGCGCTTCGCTTGTGCCAATATTTTCACCATTCTCAATTAATATATGTACACCCAGTAACCTTCGCAGGTATTGGGTAAACTGTTTCGCAATACCTCACTTAAAATAGTAAATATTTATCGGTTATAACTTGAATTTGGTATTTCTCTGAAATATTTTTTTTTCCAAATTGACTATTAAAAATGTTTAAGTTACGTTAGGAAGGAAAAGTTGGAAAACTTAATAATGCATGTTTTCAGTTAAAATATGCGTAGAAATTGGACGTGATATAAGTAGAGCAATATCAAAATCACATTAGATCAGCCACACTCCGGTACAAGAAATGTTTAATATCTACGAACTTACCTGACCGTAAAATATAAATATACAAAAAATAATAGGGGAAGATGTATGTAGTTGAGGTACAGCTAATAAAATGGGCATACGGATCTCCCTTGCATTTTAGTTTGAATGACGGGTCTTAAAAATCCCTAAAGGAAAGGTACAGTGAGGTCAACTGCTGCAATTGAGTGTAACTGGAACGAATTTGTCATCACTTGCCACGGTGTGTCTCCCAACAGAATGAAATATGTGGAGTTAAGTACTTCAGATTTTGTGACGAGGTGGGAACGAATAAATGTTCCTTAAACAAGTGATTTATTATTGGTTAGTTCATTAGTCTACACATTGTATGATCACCATTCTTCTTGTAGGCCATCCGAAGACGCAGTCGTAGTAAATCATTTTTACTCTCTTGTTTTTTACAGAGGATCATATCATGTATGTATTTTGGAAGAAAAATCTTACGTTTTTTTGCTCTCGTCTAACTTTCCATGCGTTATAATAAGTCTTCTATTAAACGGACGATGTACTTACTGGTCGGTCAGAAGTTTGACACTGTGCTTTCACATTTTTTCAATTCGTTGAGATTATTTTCCATTTTACCCCTAAAATTTCATTTTATTCAAATCATTCTACTTCACGAGTCTAGTAGTTGTGTGTTCAGGCAATTCTTTAAGGAAATCCAAAAAATAAAACTAAACAGATGCAGTTAATGCAAGCATGCATAAAATGACATGGTTTTCAGGACCACCGACCGAAATACAGCTTAGAATAATGAAAAACAAGAGAAGAAACGATGAATTACGAAGTGTTGTATTTGTAGACTATTTGAAATTCAAAGATGCAACATCCCCACGACACAGAACCACGCTTGAACGGAACTGAATTCAAAAATTAATTTCTCTGACAATTCCTTCGCCTTTTCCACGTATCAACTTCACCATAAATATAAATGACCACGTTTATTTTTGGGAAGGGAAATCTGACGTCTCACCCTATTCACATCCCCAAGATATTCTAATTTTGCCTTCTCATCCTCATTGTCGACGTCATTGGATTCAAGATGTGTGATGTATTTCAAAAACATATCGGTAAAGGTAGCATAGTAGAGTACTTATATCAGTAACTCATATTCACACGGCGTTATGCCACACAATGTCCAATGTCCATGTGCCAAAACGTTTGGTCCCATCTCAAATTGTTAAATACATACTTTAACAAGCCATTAGCATTGTGCTGTAGCTGTAAGTTCACATGTGTGTCACTTGTTATCATTTTATTTAACCCTTGCTAAGAAAATATCTAAACTATTAATTTTGGGAATACCTTTTCTACTACTTAATCATATGTATACATTATCATTCGGTCATCATTCGTTTGCTTTCATTCATAATTTTGATGTAAAGTAATGATGCCGATGATGATGATAATGACTGTGACTGTAATTCTGTTCTGACAAGCTTCCATCTGCATGCAGTCCATTTGTATGTTATTTATGTCCACTTAATGTATTCACTTCATTATAGGACTATTGTTGATCATATTTCACCGTGTCATTTCACATCGAAACGGTATTTTTAGATACATTATTCTGAAATGGATAATAAGATGAAATTCGTCTTTGTACCTGGTTTAAATCTGGTTCATTTCTATGTGTGTGTGAAGAGATATTTTAAAAGAATAATTTGATATGGTTGCACTCTACCGGATCGGATTAATATAAATAGTAAGAAATTAAGCAAGGGTGTTCAAACATAAGTATCTTTTGGACATGGAAATTTTTTATTGGTGGATTCGCATTTTTATGCGAGCTAAGATTTGCCAAGTCATAAAACCTGCAATTAACGATTGTACTTTTTCTTGGGGTGATTTCATGCTGTCCCGAAGTATTTTTGGTATGACATGGAAGGTAAATGATGCACAGGTTTTGGCTCCGTTGCCGTTGGAAGTGTACTGTACTATCGCCGCGATCAAAAACATTTATCCTCAACATGGCATGTGTCTCTGACTTGACTGCACTTTATTCCTTCTACCATGAATCATGGCATTGCATGGCGGTGATAGGCTGGCATGTCATATCAGATGGCATTTTCACATGATTGTCGTCGTCGTCATCCTCCTCAGCATCATCATCATTCTAATTAAAATTGGGAATCATTAAATGAATTATTAGAAAAGGAGAGACGTAGCAGAACGAAAACGTTAAACGTTTGTGGCAAAAGCTGTGGCACAGAAGAAGCTACTCGTTTTTTGATTTTCCTTCTTCAATTTCAGTGAGTTGCGTGCAGCCATGGTCGGTCTTGTTATGGAGCTGTTGTTGGTCCCTAGAGTCGGTTCCCTATTGCTAACTCCTTTCCTTGCCTTCATTTCTCAAGTCAGTTTTTTTGACGGGGAAGTTTTCCACAGTGTTTGCTTCTTCGCAACCTGTGCTGTTGCAGACATAAAAGGCAAAGTGGCATTTAAGCAGAGGAAGTCGTTCACGATCACGCAACTTGTTAAAAAGTACGCAGTAATCCAAATCTATATCACGCATAGGCATCAAGTTTGTACTGTGAAGTTGATGATGACATGAGATACGTTATACATTTACATTTTACTTTTTTAATGCAGAGGCTTGCATTTATAATATTATCAGGATGATGAGGAAGAAGGACTATTAGCGCTCTTAATAATAATTATATGACTTTGTCTTGTTGTGATGATATTACGATGGCAAGATAATAATGATAATAGTAATAATAGCGATGAATGGTAAACATAATATTCCACAAAGAGATTTCTTCATACAAGGTATTGTGGTGCGGTGGCGGCGACTAATTTTACCGCTTCTCATACTTTACCTCTTCCTTTCCCCAAAAAATCCAATAACTCATCATCATCATCATCAACAACAATATCAAGAGTAATTTATTTTTTCTCAACTTTAATTCCTTGAAATTGTAGAAAAACTTAAAGAGTCAAAGTTGATATAAAAGTTACCCTTGTTCAATGGATGGGAGAGTAACTAAATCAAGAGTCGTCACAATGAAATTGGGAGACCTTCAGAATCAATGCAGGTAGAGGGGTAACATGGAATTTTGTTACCTTACCATTCATTCATCTTACTCAAGTTACCAGTCTCCTTTTCATTCCGCAAATAATCGGTGGGATGCTGATCAGCACGGGGTAACACAAGATTATCACGATTGAAGCTCCTGAAAATCGATGTCGTAGACAAATGTTGTTAGAAGCAAGATCTCTCTCGAAAACAAAAGTCTCTCGAGGCTCAACTTACTTTCCGTAGTGGGACAAGTCACTCCAATCGATAAATCTAAGCGATTCTGCTTTTTCGCTTTGACGAATGAGAACTGAACTGATAATCGACTTTGTAAAGCATTTCATCAGTCAGTCTTCAGTCTGTCTGTCTGGCCTGTTGCGTTTGTTGTGATTTGTGATGATGTCTCTCTCGTGAGGTTGATCAGTGTCCGTCGTTCGCTCGTCCGTTCAAAGTCCGTTTCTGTGAGAGAGAAGTTCACTCGTAGTAAAGTATGCCTAATAATAATAATGATCCAATAACCAATTACACATGAGTTGTAACGTCAAGTATGGACTACTTGCAAGGATTTTATAGTAATGTAAAAATAATATTGTTCATGTTGCAATTCAATATGATTTTTCTCCTCATCCACATCAAGCTCATCAGGACGCAGATTATTATGGCTAGCAGCTTCTTTTTACCTTATCTAAAGCTTTTCATTTGATATTATTGACTCGTGGGTTCCAATATCAAGATGTCAGACTCAGCATGACTCGCTCAACTCTTGAAGAAATGCTTTTCAATGTACTCCTCGAACAATAATCAAGCCTCGTGTTCTCTCTGCATTCTTCTTTCTATGTCCCTCATTTTATGTTTAGAAGTTGGATAGATTTTGATACAAATATGCCCCTATTGAAATATAGGTTGAACATTATAAATTTTGAATAGTATACGGTTATATTAATATTGGACATTAGTAATAGATACTTTATGCATGGAAATGGAGATCCTTTTAAAGAAATAAATTAAAATCATGATCTACGTGGATCAACTGCTAGTAGACCGACTGATTCTAATCATAATTTACATACATAATTACATGTGCAAGTTTTAGAGGATCATTATCGGTGAATTCATTCTAAATTACAACCATTGCGCTCATTTCTGTAATTCGGATGTATAATTTCTAGCAAATCTTAGGGAATGTTTACTTGCTATTCATTTGCGCTTTAATTTGATATGATGAGTAATATTGGTAAAACTGCAAATACTACATTTTATATTTAAAATCAGAATAAGCTTGTGAACAAAAATAATATAAAGACCTTTACACATGCTAACCGAGATAGGTACATTATGCAAAATTCAAGCGCCAGTCGTTTCTAAATTTATAGCGCCAACACGAGTAATTATTATCACTCACCGCGCATGAACTTTTATATTGACTAGCCGAAATGATTTTGTCGGTGGTGGCAAGACATAGCTTTAGAAAAAGATATTGATCTAATCGATGTGTGGGATCAGTCCTCCTTTTCTGCCGAACCGAAAGAGAGGAGTGGGGTGCATAAAAGAAAAGAATCTGAAAAACTTGATAATCTCCGCCATCCGCCTCCTTTGAATCCTCACCCTCATCTTCGTCCCCATAAAGTTAATACTCAGTCGACATGCACGGCACCCACCTCTTTCTTTCTTCTTCAACTGACCGAACATTTTTCGCCTCATTATTGGAGTAGATAATCGTATCCACAAAATTCTTTGCACAAGTCTAGTACATACAGAAAAATGTTATTTTTCATTTTTTCCTTTTCTTCATCAAAAACGCTCGGCTCATTATTAGACACATTAGAACCTTCCCACCAACCATGAAACTAGCCAAAGCAGCGAGTAGCTTTGAAAGTAAAATATTGAAAAAGAAAAGTACGCTTTATTTTTCTACAGTTCGTGCGCTTTTGGAATGATGGTTTTGGTTTGTGTGGTGTGATTTCATGAAAATGCTCGTTTAGCACTAAAATCACCTCACCACCACGAGAGCACCTCACATCACACAATCCCAATTACTCTGTAATTTTAATTAGAGGTCTTTTTAATTAACACACAAGTCCGAATGTCAAGTCACACGAGTTCTCCCTAAGACATCCGTCTTTGCTTCGCTTTTGCAAATGCATGCACTGCTCTGTACAAAAGTGTGTGCGTTGAGTTCATCAAGTCGCCTGGATGGAAGTGAGGTGTGTACAAAACATTCTGTTTTTCTTTCGTTTATAAGAAACTTCCCGTTGCACCTTATTACGATGGGAATTAAAGCTGCGTGGTGGATGGTGCTAATCATCATCTCATCGTGATGAAATGATGATGATGGTGATGATACACGTAAAAAAGCTCCTGGGAAATCAATTGCGTGCGCAACATTTAAAAATAATCATAATGATAGTAACTCGAGTTTAGGACTCCCTTTTGGTGGTTGTAGAAAATGTTTTCGACTTCACTTATTATATGGTTATGTAAAGCGGAAAAAATTATTATTATCATAAAAATTTTAAACGTTACGAAACTAAAAAATAAAGGATGAGAAGCTTAAAGAAAATTATGATGGATCTTGGAAAACTGGCGGAGACTGTCATTATCAACATCGTTATAATCATCAATCCGAATATTTTTAAATAGTGGACGACCTCAGCGAGGAATCAAGTGAAAAGAAACATGCGAAATATTTTTAATTATATTAAGCACCAAGTAAATGAACATGTTATAAAAAGTTACGAACATTTAAATACTATAAAGTTCACAATTTTTTTGAGACGAAATGTCGTCACGTTGAAGAGTACTATTATTAAAAAGGCACCAACATTGTCATTACTTAGATCCATATTATTAACTGGGAGTTTCTCATGAGGGACACACACAGATTCAAAGGAAGAGAATTTTAAACCTGCGGATGAAGAAGAGATTAAAATTTAAATAGATTTTTGAAAAACACATTATGCGAAGTTCATGGATTACTATTTACTATAATGTTAGTCATCTTTCACGATTTCTTGCCGTTTTGTTTGATGCGGTGATTGGTGTAAAACTTCAAAATAGCTGCATATATATGAGTTGATATTAGTCTATTAGTCAATGTCAGTAAAAATGTTAATGCCAAAAAGAGCATAACACCAACATCAATACATTCGTAATTTATTTATCTGTGCTTCCGGAATTTTACCGCCTTCATTTAGTATTAATTAAACTCTTATATTTAATAGAAATCCTGCAGCATAGCAATAAAGCAGGAATTGATTCCCAACAATCAAACGTGTTATGCATTAAGCACTTAATATTTTTTATTCGAGTGGTCAGCGTTTTATCAGGTATCAAGAATTATACATGAATTAATATGTGAAGAGTGAGAGTGAATTGAGAGATGCCAAATGTCATGTGCTGCTCTGCTGCTGGCGTGCTCATGTACCTTGACATGATAATTCTTTGTCCGTAACAACCTTGGTCAAGTGATCCCGATTCTTCACGGCATTGACTACTTACGTATTTCATTGCAATATATACTTTTAGCCATACACTCAGATCGCAATTTTTCCACACTAACGCCCACCAAAAGGTGCAAAATGCTACGCATCTTGTAACACCAAAATGATAATTATAATACAAGGAAGTACAATATTTTTTTATAAATATTTAAAACGTTATTGATATAAATATGTGGACTGCATATTGCACTGCCAATATAGAAATTTCTTAAAATTGCCGAATTCATACATTTTTACCCAATTATTGATCCAAGTATTTAAGATAAAACTTAGTGAGGGGACCGGAGAAAAACTCGTGAAGCTTGATAAAGTTCAAACGACTCCTAAATAATGTGATAGAATGAACAAACATTTATTGAACACGCACTCGGCAAGGGTGCCATTATTACAGAGACTCATCAACTTTTCTGACTGTTATTATTACCACTGCTTACCTTTGTAGAAACTCCACGGTGCTGCTGAGAGGGTACTTAAGTTTTTTCTCTTCTTTTTCTCCTTCACATAGTGATTTGTTTACAACTTTTCATACACGGCTCATTCGTGAGAAAAAAAATCAACAAAAAATGAAATCTGCTCATCGTTCATTTTACTTGCCGTCGTGGAGAGGATTTTCATTTAAGAGGCTCATCTCCCATTAAACATCTTTTAAACTCTTTAGGTGGTTGTTGGTGTGCGGTGCAGTGGGATCCCTCACTCGAAGAATTAGCTGGTTTTACCAATAAGCTTTTAAAAAGCTCATCTCATCTTCATTATAATCATCTTGAGCACATGATATCCTCTTTTTTATCTCCCTCCTCTCCCTAATACATTGCGTGTGCTTGTTTCTTGTCAAATATTTGCTTATTATTATTTATTTGAGTTATGAAAGTCGTAACTTTTATTACCGTTCTAGAAGAGCACAAATGTGAGAGACCCTTTCGAATCCTTTTGAACACAGGCAAATCTCAGATAAAAAGCGTTTGCCGAGCAAAAACGGAGAAAAGTTATTTGTAAATCTGCTCGAAAGTTAGAAAACGCTTTATTTGTTCATATTACACTTATATACGAGTGTATTTTTGCTCAACTGGTCATTGCCATAATATCATATCTGTCTTGTCTAGAAGCATTATTATTTTGGGAGGATTGAAAGGCCACCCGGGAAGGAAAAAAAATACTAAGTTGTAATAACAACATCAACCTTCATAGTCGCACCAGTTTTTTGTACTTTTACTTGTTCAAGCTCAGTGGCCCCAATATAAATATAGATTTACAATAAAGCACTCGTAACATGTGTACTTATTGAGCAGACGAAGTTGCAGTGTCTCCCGCGGTAATAATGTAATGTCATTAACACATCCAACCCCTTTACCTCCCAGTGCATGTGAGTGTGCTCGGCGATTTTGCAGGCATGAATTATGTAATGGCAAATAAGAGGTTTAAAAAGAAAATTCGGTCATGTTATTTTTTTATTACTTGCCCATTTCAAATGCATGAGCATGAATTATTATTACTGATACCTTCCCCATTTTGGCCATTTCAAGGGAGATATTTTACAGGTGACTAAACAGTCATTAAAAGATGCTTAATTTTTTTACAGCAATTTGCCATATTTATGCATCCATTTTGCTCTGTCATTATTTAGTTCTGCGTATATGATTCTGACATAAAAAATCAATTCCGGAAAAAGAAATGTTCAGCAGTAAATAGGAAAAGGCATATGGTGCATTCAGGCATTCGACTGGGGGTAGAAAGTTAAAACTTGAACTAACAGCGGGTTCCGTACCTCGGAGATTTTATGATCTAGATCCACATTCTTCACTGGTTTCTTCGTTTCTTGAAGGCCTTCTTGTCCGCTTACTGCTAGAATCTGTTGCGATTGGCTTTGCATGCCATGCCATATCATTACTAAAACAAAATATTGTGCATGCTTATGCTTGCCAGTCGAGTTTTTGTATAACGATTATAATAATAGTAATAACGTTCAGCGGGGTTTAATGGCTTGAGTTCCAGTCAGATGATTATGCTGATGATGAACCTCTTGATTCGACTTAAACAAGGTTATGCTTGTACAACTTTCATAAATTTATCCATATTTATCTCATCACGACAGAACTGATTTAAGTTTGCACCTGCATGCTATTTTGTACAACGGTGCAGTTGTCCAGAAGTGATGTACAAATTTAGAACAGAACACGGCACACACTCCGAAACATTACATGATTGATATTGATGAAATTAAATATTAGTGCTAATATGCCACAATACTGGCACATTCACATACATAAATAGCATGCTTCCTATACGGACTGGAAGGGTTCCATTGGAATATTTAACGGGTGCATCATCATTCTCATCCTCATGATTACTACCATGGGAAAGGTGTCAGCCACGAAACCAAATGAATTTTCATCGTCATCATTATCATCATTGTCGTCGTCGCCTTACTTGCTGTTATTATTATCGTCAGAAACAAAATTATCATTTTTATACATGTCTATGATTATTGTAACTGTGGCTTCTCTCTATACAGCATAAGGTAAACTGATAAAAACCTCCCACGAGATAATTTACATGGAGTGTTCAAATGTTGTAGAGATGCCTAAGTCAAAATTATAGTAAAGAGCTCCACAGACTCAATTCAGGTAAGACGAGATTATTTTGCCACGAGGTTAAGATGTGATTTTGTGTTTTGAACCGCACCTTTTCTTTGGGGTTCACGGTGAGAGCCTACTACCAGAAGAGACTGCAGGAGTGAGGGTACTACGCAGTCTTTCTTGACTATTGCCAGACTCGTCGACTCGTTTCACAATTCTTATACATTTGCTAGGAATGAATTTGAAGAGGAAGGAACCGATTGATGCAATTGCATCTGCTACAATACATTTTCATTGAATCCATTCATCATATTATTAACTTTCATCATTTTACTGTGCGTATGGCATATAACGTTTTCTCAGGCTTGTTAAATGTAAAATTGTAAATATCTATGTGTAGGCAGACAGCCAGACAAAGACAAACAGTTGCACAGTCACACACAACCAGAAAACCAATTTATCTTGTGTAATCATCAGCACATCGCATCGAGTCACTCTCTGGTGATCGTCGTCCTCATAAAAGCGCTTTCCATGGGATATCTGCAACGGCAAGCGACTGGACTCCAACCGTGATTATTTTTCTGCACTGCGTTCTATTTTCATGAGCCTGTGCATTGGTAAAAATAAAGTAGAACAGAAATTCAGACATTCTTTCATTCATTCAGACATGTCACAAACTTTCTTGGTATCTAATTGCTCCTAATTAAAAATTCCTTTAAGTATTGCAGAAAGCACAACAGCATACCTTACGGGTCACCAAATTAGCTTACCCAAAGCAATCATTTTGCGTGGGTGTGAAGTAAGAAAGTGAGGTTTGCCCACTTGTAGACTGATATCGCCGTGAATGTTTTGGCTCATTGCAAAATAAATATTATGTATCATTGTTGACGTGATTATTGATTAGAGGCGATAGTGGGTAAAAAACTCTAAGAAAGATAATTATCGAAATCATGATGAACTGTTACGATTACAAAGAAAAAGGTGACTAAAAGTTCCTTCGCTGTGCATTCTTAAGTTTGTTTGTACAAACTTGGGCATATCATGAATGAATAATAAGCAAAGGGTTTGCTGATGTGATCACATGAAATCCAAACTCTTTTCTTCCTCTCTCTCGTAATTATCTGAATGAACAGTCATACTCATCTTCATTCACTATCATACGGAGCCAAGAGGTAAATTTAGGCACACACCCAAAAATCTAATACACATTAGACATCGTGATCATGCCTTATTGCGTCACTGAAATCGTTTTTACATTCATTGTGAATACTTAATGGCAAGTCGCTATTTTGCTCTCCACAGTTAATAAGAAATAAATGTGCCATTGAGAGAGTATAAAAATGTTATTGTTGGTGAACCTTTTTGTACACCAATGTTGATAACTTCGTATTAGTCAACCCTCTTCTGAAAATGAAGGGGAAATCAAATGGCAAATAATTCTAGGCACATGTCAATCCCATAGTAATTACAGTATGTATATCTCGTGACAATCATTACACCTTACACCTGACCATCTCCATCAGCAAAGTGAATGTGAGCAGTTGGATTAAACTTCACAACAGAACTGAGGATAGAGTGAATACTTAATTTCAGGAAGGATTCAGAAATAAGATTTGATGAGTAGTAGTGAGCAGTCGGTTATATGAGCACAAAGACAAGCAATAATAGAGCCGAATTGAGAGAGGAGAGGTGTCAGTGTAATTTACTTGGTCAGAAAAGGAAATAAATGATTAATGTGATGTTGGTGGATGAGTGGATGGATGGACGGGTGATTGGAGTTAGGAACGAAAGAAAGAAAAAATATTGCATCGTTGTTGGGGATGTTGATGCGAGTGAGTCTGCAATGAAGATTTAGAGGAGGAAGAAGAAGGATTGATTCTTTTTGGAAGTGCATTCCAACAGGTACACTCACCAGAAAAACGGTATTATACAAATAATACAATTTGAAGATGCGCACGGCGCACTGCTTTGCGTTTGGGATGATGTCAGGAAGAAGAAAAGAAAGAAGAAAAAATCCTTTTTTTTTATTTTGTTGAGAGCAGTGACAAATTACTGCGGGAAGATTATAGAGATTACTACCATTACTACTTATTACTCAGAGTTAAGATGTTCATGTTTTGGCTGCTGAGGTTGGTATACGTCAAGGGGAAAAATTGAGATTTTGGCCTTTTGCAGAGTAAATGACTGTCCTCACCTCCTACACACACGATCTCATTTACTTCGGGTAGGATGCTACTAACAACAGTGCATTGAAATTGCATTGCATACCAACATGCAACCATCACGAAAAGAAAAAAATCTCTATTCATCTCTCCCTGCAATCTAATCAGAGGAGGACGATCGGAATGACGGAACTTTTGTGTACATAAGGGATCCGACATGGTGAACCGAGAGATGTAAATGAATACTTAAGTCGGTATTGCGCATCACAGAGTAAAATCAAACAGCTGAATCAGGTTTGGAATTCACGTTTGGTAATGAACGATTTCGATATTTATTATGCGCATGGATTGACCAATGTCCAATTGATCGCATAGTTCACGTTGCAGATGCGTGACCAAAATTCTGCTGAACTATGGACTTTGGGGAGAAAATGGCCGAGAAATAAAGTTATTATAAAAGTATATATTACTTATGGGAGTAAGTTCCATTTGTATAACCAAATCGTTCTCGATTCGGTTTCTATTCTAATTTTATTTAATCTTTGCCAAACTCAGCCGTAAAGATGAACTGGCCGTAACTAGTTTATTCCTGTAAACCGAAATCCAATGTTTCAAGTGTCACCTCTAAATATGAGAAACCTAATCAAGTAATTGAAGATTAATATTTGAAATCGGTCATGTAGATTTATTGTTCTAACCAATGAGTGACAGAAACACAACTTGGTCAAAATTGAGTGTTGGTAAACGATTTCATATGTATGTATAACACAACGAAACTTTTACTGGAGTGATTAGTTGGTAGCTCTTATTGATTATTGCTGACGTTAGTCGGTAATTTAATTACGATTGGGCACGTGCAAAACTTGTTTCAAACTATGTGGCAGGCTCCAAGAACGAAATAATCATTGGGATGTCACTAGAGTACGTGTAAATGTCTTCCGCATTATGGTTTACAACGCATGAGTCATAAGCTTATATAGCGATTTGGTGAACTTTATCCGTTCCATTTTACATAACCTATGTGTGCTTCAAATGTTTCGATCACGAGAAATGCAGAGAAAGGTCATTCTCAAATGAGTGCGGCTTTCTTTCTTTGTATTCGTTCATACTCGAAGCAGTTAAAAATCATTGCGGTTTTCTTTGGCTTTTTTTGTATAGAATGTTAACCAGATACTTCAACAAGACATTATGTTTACTTGAAAAATATTTATTCATTTAGAGAGCTGTACGTTACAAGCATTTTAATAGGCAAATGTATGTGACTAAGAAGTTATCGTTACATGCTATAAAATCAAATTTCATCTTGCCGGATAAGATTTGAGAATCTGTGCATTTTTATCATGTCAAAAACAAATTGAGGCAAAGTAATTGAGGATATTTTTTCCGTCTCTGCCTCTCTAGTTTTTAAAGCAGGAAGATTTAAAAGGGAACCCTTGGGAAAACATCAAAATGTTGAAACTGTCTGCCAGGGTGCCATCAAAAGATAATATACGAAGATAATAAACACACGCTCACGAAGTATGAGTTCCTATATTACATTTTTATAATTTCGTCCTGCTCAATTTATTATCATCATTTGTTAAGCTTTTAAAGAAAGTTTTATTTTGTTGGTGTGTGGTGTGATGTTACGTAAGGCAATAAATGAACCTTGTAATTCACTAGATTGTTCCTATTTCTGCAAAAGCAGATAGCAACATTATATCCAAAGGGCTTATGGTGTATGCACATGCACAAAACAAAGTGATTATAATGGTTATTACTATTATCATTATCATTAAGTATTTCGTATTAAATAAGTAGAGTCAGGCGGGCGGCACAGCTTCACTATTTTCTCGGCAGGACGAAAACCAAAAAGATGATTTTAAGCTCCAAATTACAATTAATCATTGCTCAGCCAGCACCACAAGCCAGAGCCGCCGCGGCATCAGCAGCACCATCATAAACCACAACAATCAAAAGGTTTAGTAAATCAGTGGATCATAAAAAGTGTTGCGTTTACCTGGCCGCTCAAATGCACCTTCGACAAGAGGACAACTGCTGGGAAGTAATTAAACTGATGAGGAATCGGGAATTTGTCCCAACAGGACTTCCAACTCTCCAATGGTCATTCTCATTCTTCTCCGCTTCATTCCTTATCTTTTTATTTCTTGTGTACGCAATCATTATCGTTATTATTTTTGTGCGCATCCTTTTTTCTTTGATTCCTCCCAACCGTGCACAAATTAACCGACTGTTGTGACTGGCTCAAAGTGAGAGGGAGAAAAAGCAAATGAGGCGATTAAAGGTTGCGCTGCAATCTAGAAACTAAAAGAACGTATTTTCGGGAGGATTCAAATTCACAACAGGACACTGCTCCTTCCTATTTTTCTTCCAGTCGAAAAATAAGTAGGTGAGAGAAAGGGAGGTTGGAAATCCAAGTGGGAACACATTTCTTTTCAATGTAACGTGTGAATGCAGACGGGGAAGGTGTCTGTCTAATATGTAACCTACTCAGTCTTTCTCAGCAGCACGTCCACATTTAACATTATTTTGTTTGTGCCAAAAAAATCAGTCTCATGCTATGCTTCAACTAAGTACCTCAAATTTAATACACCGAATAGTATGCACAGATAATCTGCGTGTATGCCTCTAATATTTAAGTCGTAATTAGTCATTGACTTTTTTATATCGCTTTACCATTTTGGTTTGTTCCGTTCTCTCTCTCACTCTCTTGATGAATAATTAGTCATAAGCCGGGAAAAAGAGGGGCGTAGAACTAATCGAGTGTCCCAAAAACGATAGAGTGCCGCAGTGCAATAAAGCCAAGTTGATCACGTCGTGTATGAAATAATGAAATATCGTAAGTGGGAAGGAAAAGTATGAGACATACCGTATGTTTGCCTGCGTAGTGCGCATCGATCTCTTTTAAGAAAAAACTTCCTGATAGAGCGAGCCAAGAGAAGCCAGCCCCCTCTCTCCTCTCCTCTTAGTTCGTTAGCCCGCCTTTGATCTCTCCATCTGATAAATCCTGAAAATTTATTAGCTCGCCTGTCACAAGGGTCTTGCGCAGTGCCTTGTCTTCTTTCCACTGCCTCCTTCTCCTTGTCCTTCAGAACATGCAAAAGCCGTTAATAAACCGAAAATATGTATCGGTTTTACTTGAAAAGGATGAATGAACGCAGTACAGAAGATTAACCATAAGCTTTTCGTATGCGTTAAATTGTCCCAGCTTGGATAAATGCTTCGTACTTCAAATAGTTAGTGGAGGAAAAATTCACACTCAGTCAGTATAACTCTTCAATAATTTATATTGTCTCGTTCTCTCGTTTCCTGTTGTAACGGTAATCATTCAAACTCGGAATGATGATAAAAAATGAATTTCTAATTATTTGGTTTTTTCTTTTTTTCCCCCTTGCTTTTCATCGTGATATCCTTAAAAAGTAAATGGTCAGGAGAAAGGAGAAATTATACGGTGCTTGAGAGTTGATTTTTAATGATTCAACTTAAAGCATGTTTTGGTAAAAAATAATAATTCGTATTTTATTTATTTTCATAGTTCACGACAAATTAGAAGACGTGCTAAGTCTCCTGATGAGAAAAGAGAGCCGTTGAAACCCAATGAATTTTCTTTCTAGAATAAAAGCATCTACGATTTTCTGCATTGTACGTTCCCCATTCTGAAGTTAGTTAATAAAAGCCGTAATATTTTCTAGCTGAAAGAGCCTTGCCTTCATGAACTCCCTAGTTTTCCCTATACTAAAATAATAATTCACATCAAAAAAGATTATTTGAACACTTCTGATTGCTTGCCATGTAGTTACAGGGAAACGTTACTGTTTCGTATTATATAGGATACGCGTGATGATGGTGTGTCGTGCCGTAGTAATAAAAGTCTTTCTTACCATTCCATTGTGTGCCAAACCATAACTATGTGGTAGTGTCGAGTTGTAAATAAAAAGTTGTAAAGTCTCACAAAGTAAATACTCTTTTGTAAAAAGGAACGTGTGCTGAGATGTGCTGTGTCAGAAAGTAAGATTTGTATGGCGCTCTTGATGATGCAGATCTGATGGCATTTAGTATAGGTAATCATACATTGAATACGATAAAAATGATGAAGTAACCATTGCGCAGCCAAGAATTCGCCACCATCGCAGCGATTGGCACGGCACTGAGGCGACAATCGTTTCAGGAAAAATACATCTATCTCTCTTTTTCTATCTTTTCTTCTTCACGTGGTCTTCGTGAGAAGGAGAGAAAAAAGAGAAGTCTTCGAGAAGACTCTTTTCCGTGTCTGTCTCGAGTTCAGGTGAGATGAGCAAAAGGGCATCTTGCAATATTCCATTACTCAGCGCAAGTCAGTCTTATCAGTTCACACATCATCATCACCTCCAAAAACTCCATCAATCCATTCGAAAAGCCACCGTCGTCCAATAGCATCCAAAGTATTATTGAAACAGTGATCTTGCAGTGTGCGTGTCCGAGGGACGACCCTCGATGAGCGCACACTGTTATTAGCTTTATCCTATCATCATCACCACATAATGCTCAGCATATAAGCAAATATGGGCAATATTTCAACTCCAAGTCACAAAAGGCAAAAGATGTAAGTACATTGGTTAGTTTGTTGGTAAAAATGAGTTTTTCTTTTGTTACGACCACTTATCAATCATGCATGCACACAGCATCACCGTCGTCATCAACGTGAATGACTTGTGGGAATTGGAAATATGCGCAGCTCTGTAGCACATGCAATATTTACATATTTACATGAAAAATGCAAAAGACCGCCCCAGCACATTTGCATTGGCCCTTCTACCGTGGAATGAACTAGTGAAAAAATCACGAACATTGTAGAAGAAAAAAATAATCATTTTTTTGTGTTTAGTTATTCCTAATCTCTGAGAAGGAAGATGATATAAAATTTGGTCAGTCACGACGCGATGGCTATTCGTACAAATATAAATATGGATTATAATAATAATAATACAAAGCCGTTTTTCATACATTCTTTTCATTGGTTTAAACGAGAATAAGGAAAGAAGGGATTGGTTCGTTTCTTTGCGTGTTCTTGCTAACAAAAATTGAGTCCGATAGTGCACTAAAATTTTATGAACTTACTTATAAAGACTTCAAAACTTAAAACGCTGTTCGTCGTTCCATTAGGTTCGAGCCAGATAGGCTTTCAACTTTCCTAAATCTTTGGTGTAAATTTTCACCTGTTGTAAATGTAATGAGTCGTGAAGTCGAATCGATGGTGAAGATATAAAGGATGCGACAAGGAAGGAAAGTTTTCTAATTTAAAAATGAATGAATATGAAAGGATTTTGGAGGAGGGGAAAGGGTATAAAATATAAGGTAGTACCACTTCATACAAAACAAAACTTTTTCAGAATCGATATATGTACAGTTAGTGGTAAGTGGTAACTCTCTCATTCTGTCCATCAATAATAAAGTATCGTCGAGAAATGACAAGCACAAGTGATCAGTGATTGAGGTGGAATGCCAAGAGGAATAAAAATTTGTGCTCCTGCATACCATTATACTCATAAAGCGAACAGGTGGCAGGTTTAGCTTTAATATAATTTAATATAGAATCGTGGTTGTACGAATAGCATATTAATAATGAGCGTGAATTGTGGGTAAATTTCTGTGGTTGTCGAATAAAGAAAGATAGAATTGGATGATTGTAACTAGGATGACGATGGATGAGTGTGGTTTTGCGGTTGGATAGATTTAGACTTTTTAGCTGCAAGCGTAACACTTGTTACTGACAAAGTCACTAAGCTAGAAAGTATACAAAGTTTATGGAAGCCAACAAGTAGATTTTTGAGAAGACAAAAAGTGTCATGAATTTTTTTATAAATGTGAGACTGTGTGAGATTGGTCTGCCTCTGCCTGCTATTCTCATCGCATCTTATGTTTTTCTCAGATTAAAAAAAAACGAAAAAGATGGGTTAACTGAAGTAGACGTTGCAACAGTACAACCAGCTTTTTTATAATATGCTTGAAGCTGTCTCTCAAAAATTCGAATTCGCAGCGAGAACGTGAGAGTGTCGTCTTGTTGTTTGCTTAGGGATACCATCTCGCTTCTCGAGGAGCCTATACATAAAACGTCTATAAAGTACAAAAACGAGCGTAGCAAAACATATTCATTCGTTGCCCATTTTTTGCCCGAAGGAGCTTCTGTTGTGGTTTGAATTCTGAAGAACATGAAACGAAGATGAGAAGTTTGAGGAGCGAGATGCTAAAGTCAACTTTTATAGTAGTCGCGGCTTCACACAGCCAACCGAGAGAGAAGAAGAGCGTCTCGTTTCTTGAAATGACTTGCTTGGTATTCGCAATGAAATAATACCTGATGGCAATAACGCATGTTCACTTTGTAATCTGCGGTAAAAGAAAGAGGAATGGATGAAATGCGATGGAATGGGAGGCTGGACTGCTTTTTTCCAAGCGAGAAAAAAAATGAATGCGCTTTTTCTTAAAATGAATTTTTTCATTCCATTATATTTACTTAATTTAATTCAATTTGAACATGTTTCTCTGCTGTGATGGTTTTCTTGTTTTTACGTTAAACTCGGTAGTAATAGTAAATAAAGAGAATGGAATGAAGCGAAGGATTTCGGTCATTCTGCAAGTTGAAGTTGTGCGAGTAGTGCAGTGGTTGGTTGTTTATTATGTTGTTGGTGTTATTACGATCGGTGATATTTATTATGGTAATGAGGATCATCATCATCATTTTGATGGGTTGCGCGATGTTGATGAGATGAATGTCTGATGATGATGATCATGTAGCTGTTCTGTTGCTGCTCGGATGATGACGAAGGAGTGGCTAAATTCTCTCTGTGGCTCTTTTCCACAGCAAAGCCCTACCCTTCACTTTGCGCTTTCTTTTCAAGTAAAAAAGTCAAGTAAGCAGCTGCTTCGAAGTGGTGCTCTCATTTTTGGTAAATGTTTGAGAAGGACTAGAAAAGATGAGAGTCCGGTCATAATCATCGAATGAAATGATAGTATTTTATGGCATTAGCATAGGCGTTTTTTAAAATGGGAATAAATTCTTGAAGTAACAGACAACCATGATATCTTTTCACTCTGCAAAAGGATTACTTTTTCGAGGAGGTGGATTTGACATAAAGTGATTAAGAATATTATTTTTTCTTCACTTCTCCTAAAGCTCCACTTGGACTATTCAATCTTCAATGTTTATGCATATTTTCACGCATAACACAGACAAATCATGCTGAGAGTTGATTATTCGTCCATAAATTCGAATGTGTCTGCATATTAGAACACTCCACATAAAGCTTCTTTGGATTTCGTTTTGGAGTGGGTACTCTGATTATGGCAGTTTGGCAACAATCACACAGTAAACTCATCATAACACCTGAATGAGTGAGACAAAATCTAAAAAAGGAAGTGGCGTTGTGTTGGCATGCAAAAATATATATCATCATTATCATCAAATCGCCATCATCATCACACCCCTGCAACCCACTCTTTTTCTCCTTCGTCTTAATAACATTTTAAGGCATACAAAATATAGAGCATTTACTGAATTATTGTTGTTGCGGACTGAACGAATTGAATCATGAATCACCACAAATGGATGACCATGATAACTGTAACTAAGTTTCAGCTACAATTTTCGGCGAGAAGGAATTCAACGCGTGGAATATCTATTTTTTCCTCTGAAAGGAGAAGAATGTTGAGATTCCTGTAGAAATTAATGCAGCGAGGCACAAGAGCTGTTCGTCTAGGTTGATGTTCAAGAAACAAATCTGATTGAATGAATGAACAGTAGAAGAAAGAAGAGAAGAAATGATAAATGAGACGCTGTGTGAGGCATATTGGTGGAAGGATGTTGGCTCCTTCCCCACTGTGATCTGAACATGAGTCTGAAATTTTGATCCCTACTCCACTGCGAGCAAGCACACAAGCTTAAAAAATTTCTAGCTTGATCATGTTCATCATGATTCATGATGATCGTCATGTTGTGCGTTGTCGAGAGATTCCCCAAATAACTGATGATCGTCATCGTGAACGACAGATAGCTAATCATAATGATCCAACGTTTGAAAAAATTGATCGAGAGAAGGCAGCCACACTAAAAAATGGGCACGGAGTGAGTTGTCTCTCTGATGATCATCAATACAATTCTCTTTCACATTTTCTATAAAAATAATCAACGAAGAAAGTTATCGTCTAGTTCACCTTTTTCATTTCATTTTTCCCTTCTTGACTTGAGGTGAAGTATGGAAATTTTCGGTGTCATTTGACTAATGACCTCAAGAGTTTCAACTGACACCAGAGAGCAACGAAGTGACTTCACTTGATTTGACTTGATGATATTTATGTCTCGGTAGTAATTTATTATGCTTAAAAGCAGACATTTGATGACAACTGCATGATCTTTTTAATTTTTTAACAGGCAAGAAATGGAGAGGCCTTACTCCGAACGACAGGCGACCTTTTGTTGAGGAGGCTGAGAGGCTTCGAGTCCTTCACATGCAAACACATCCGAACTACAAATATCGTCCACGACGGAGGAAGCAGGCAAAACGACCAGGTCGCCGGGTGAACGACGTTCTCATGCCTGGTTCTCAGCCTGGTCCGTATGGAAATGGAGGCGGTGCGAACGGCGGGTCTCCATTTGCAGGATTTCACACACCAGACGCGAGTCCAAATGCCAGCCCAGATCCAGACATAACAAAAGAGTTTCGGGCAAGGGGTGCACAAATTACAGGTAAATTTTATGCACAGCTCTGAATATTAAAAACGATCGACTAGAATGAAATTGAAAAGGGTTAGAAGATTTGTCATGCAGGCTAGTTAAAAAACATGTAATTACGAAATTAAATTGGCATGTAAGTTGATTCAAAGTAAATATTTACTCTGTAGTCTGCAGTGGTCACAATCATGTATGTGTAATCAAAATTTCAGAAAACGTATCATTATTATCATTTTTTGCAAAAATCGTGATCCCTTTGAAAGGTCATTTCTCGCTCTTCCTTTGCATGGGATAGGAAGTTTATATAAATGAATGCGTGGATAGGAAAGAGGAAAAATGTATGCGTCAACCGATCCACTCTCCTCTTCATCATCCATCCTTCGAGTTCTCCTTTGCCTTATCCATTTGATCTTAACGACTTATAATAGCATTCAATCAGAGAGGGGAATAAACCAGGTTAAAAATCAATTTACTCACAAAATAACGTTGATTTAATGAGCGGATCACGGTACAATTGTTCTTCTCATTTCAACCCGGTCATTAGAGAAAAAAGTTGCGCATACACTTGTTAAGCTAATATAAGGTAATGGCATAAGAGTATTAAGGTGCATTATATTAGAGTAAAACATGTCTGCATTTTATCTTGCTCGTAGGATCTGGAGGTACTCTTCTACAGCATGGAATTGTCGACTCTTCAATGGACCATCAGCCAGGGAGTCATGGGGCAAGCAGTGCAAGCAGCACCTCCAGCGGTGGTGGCAGTACCAAATCTACTGGCGACCAAGTGAACCTTCCTACCCCGGAAATGTCTCCTCTCGAAACTCCAGGGTCAGACCGTGATGGTCACGTGGGCTCGTCCGGTGATGACCAGCACAACCAACTTTTGAACCGTCTGACCGGCGGTGGTGCTGCAGCAAACGGAAGTGGTGTCAAAGGAACTAACCCTGTGATGCAGCTGATCTCAAAGTTCAGCGACAATAAACGCATATCTCCTTATACCCCAAGGAGTCCTCCGTTTGCTCAGTTCCACGCGGCCGCTGCAGCAGCCGCAGCAGCTGGCAATTCTCCCTCAAATGGTTCCAGTGGAAGCTCCAGTATTCACCAGAATCCATTTGGAGGTAATAATCATCAAATGGGCGGTGGTCCTTTGAGCGAGTTTGGGTCACACCAGCAGTCGCCCTACTCACGACAAATGGACTTTTACGAGTCCACAGGTACTGTTCCGCCACATCCTCACATGTCGATCTCCGGTACGGGCTATTATGGTGATCACTACGGTGCTGGTTCGTGGATGGGAGAACAGCAATCAGACCAAAACTACTCGCCTCAGCACAGGTCCGCTTTTGACGGAATGGAACAAATGCAGGTGGCAAACGGTATGTATGGTCATCACCACCATCACTACGATTATTCCAGCGGAGTACAAAATGATGGTTACCCCAGCATCGACGCGAATCATAACTCGTTTTACATTAAGAACGAGTCGATGAATTCTATGAATCATCATGAGGATCACTATGACACAAGTAGCCCAACGAACAGTGTCAGAGGGCACACTCCCATCAGTCACAACAATAATAACAACACGAAGAGCAACGGCGCAATGTCCATCAACAATAATCATGAATTTGACACTGTGGTGGCGTCCACGGGCTCAAGCTTGAACAATGGAAACACTGCCACCGGTAGCACCTCGTCTAGTCTCATTTACAAGGCCTTGTCAGAGTGTGGAGGTGCGATGTGATGCCTCTCTAGAACGAAAAGGTTTGTCGTATCACCAACAATAAACAAACAATGAAGTGATGAAACGCAATAGCAGGTTCATTCATTCACTTTCTACTACCACAATGTATTATGATCATCATCCATGTACATAAGCTTGTAATGTTTCCTCTTCTCCGCTGTCTTAATTTGCCTTGTTTTATTAAGATTGTTGTTAATGATTAATGTCCCTCTCAATGTACGGCAAATGTTTGATAAGTTACCACAAATCATCATACTTAAAATAATTGTCATCTTTGGTCCCTTTATACCAAAGTTGTATTTCCTGAAGTATGTAACTCCCACCTAATAGTTATGTGTTTGAAAATGTTCCCTATGTCGCGACATCGTTACGTTCAATTTCGCAAAGTTTAGCCGAGCACCCATTTGCTTATTAAGAAATTTCGAGAATCTTTCGCCAGATCAGTTTCTTCAAGTATTTGTGAGTTTGAATATTATGAGGAACGAATAGGCTAAAATCTCAGCAAAATGCTTTCCGTCCTTATCTTAACTATTATTAAAACGTTTTAGTAACAGGGAGTGTAGTTTCAAGGGAAGCTTTCTTTAAAGAAAGAAATTACTTTCAATTTGTTGTTCAGCTTGAAGATAAAAGCTAGACTTTTATGCTTTTTAAACTGCAAGCTGATTCCGTGAATCCCATGATATTTTTTAGATAAATTCAGTTCAGTTATTGTTTCTAGAACTTTAGATCGTTCTCGTGAAAAGTGTTTATTTCCAATAAATTAGTAAAGAATGCAAACGTTGTTGTGTTTTCCGCTGTTATCCTTAAAAGTTATCGCTATTCTATACGGTTATATGTTAATGTTTACAAATTTATAATATTTCGTAAATATCACCGCTACATTATCGACAATAATTAATTATTACTTTACTACTATAAGATTTGACTACTAAATTGTACATATTAATATACATATTCCTTGTGTAGGAATAAATTAACAGATTGGTACATTCCTTACGATTTATGGTGAAATTGCATGAGGTTTAATTGTATTGTTTCGTGAATTTAGTCGTGAAGGTCCAGTAAAATTTTTTAATGTAAGAATTTAATTCAAAGCTTTATACTTTTTTTGTTATTGATTTATTTGAGTTCGTATACAGTAACTTTTAGAGTTTCGGTTTAGAAGCTATATAATTATCGTTTTATTGATTTATTTCGATTTTAAAGGCAGTTTAAAATATATCGCTATATTTTTACAGACATTAAATGGATAAACCCCTCTTCAGGTCTCTGTTTACATGAAACTCAACCTTTCAACTCTGTAGTGTAATAAAATACGATTTGTATAATATAGCTTTAATTTGGAATTATTATACTATGCTTATTTTACTTTGCGAGTGTTGAATCGGGCCAGTTTCTCTAAACCTGTTCGGTAACAAACTCAAGTGTATGTTCAACCACTGGATTTTCCAAAACGATTTCATTGAGTCGGGTGCTTGTCATTTAAAAGATTAGTTCACGTGAGTAACAGCGTGTCAAATTATCAAAATTCAGCATGTTGAAGAAAAACGTATTATATACTATGAGTTAAACTAGTGTGTTAGTTAAAATTAAAATTCCAGCAGCTTTATACCACCGCAGCCACTTTACGTTGTGTGTTTTAATCATTTATACCTCATAAGTAGTTTAGTAGTTACGTCTAAACATAAACTCTGAAATAGTTTGTTATGTCTATGTCGCATATTGCATCACGAACATTTTTCGTGTACGTTTGGAGTTGAATGAAAATTTACATTTGTATTTACTGCATTACAAGTTAAATACGTGTAGCTGTTAATGATTATGCTTATCAATATTACTATTATCATTACTGACGTATTTATAATGATGTATAAGTTTTAAAGAGTACTAGTTATTACCTATTCAGAATCGCTAATAAATTTATTGTAATAATAATCAAAAACTTTCTACGTATTTAAATCACCTTCTTGATCACGTTACGTAATTCATACACTGGGGCATTTTGAACATCACGAATGCAATTTTTTTCTCTGAAAAATTCGATCTCACTTTCTGCTCAATCATATTGTCCCACAAAGCCTCCATGATTAAGTTTGTCCACGTTTCAGCACGCATTAAAGTCAGGACTTCATGCACATTCCTCTCTAAATAACTTCACATTCATTAAGCACGAAGAAGGACGGAGCAGGAAGGAAACGAATCGGTAAGTCCACGCTTGTGTCAGGCTTAATAGTAAGGCGTTGGCTGAGGGTAGCAGATACTCGCAACAGGAGCTACAGTTTCTTTCAAAGATGATCAGGTAATACGACTGTACATCACGGTAAGTGAGTCTGAGCGAAGTTGGATGAGTGGGGATAGGGATAATAATAACATCTCAATCTCGAAATCGTTTATTTAAAGAATATTTCTCTTTTCACAAGTGGGTCAGTCGTGAGGAAAGTATTAGACACGACTCCTTATTACTCACATGCTTTACATGATTTAGTTCACTCTAAACTTCTATTTGGATGCACAACAGTCCGCTGTGCAGACTCTTCAATTTGCAACCAAATTTTTAAGCGTTTTAAGAACACAATTTCTCTTTGGTCGAATGAAAGTTTATCTTTGTGAGGAATGGTGGATTTGAATTTATTCTCAAACATTAACAACGCTACCTTTCTTGTTATCTTAACTTACCGCCTCTCCCCATATCTTTCGGATAAAATTAAATCCTAAAGGCTCATATGAAAGATGCAGTTACAACACCATATTGCAATTCTTTGCAACATTACGCTACCAAATGTGCATTACTTTAATACTTGCCCCCTCACATTTTTGACAATTTCGTAAATGCAAGCATTATTTACGCATCAGATTTCTATCTATTTTGAAGCAACTCTGTCACGATATGAGTTTGTCAGTGAAGTCCAATTTTTGAGTCATCAACTAAAATAGGTACAAAAATGGAACGCTCGCTTTTGTTGCAACTTTGGCTAGTTTCAATTGCAAAGAGATGCAATAAAAGGGTGTTCTTTCACGATCCTGTGTGGAGATAAGCAAAAGAATTAAAAAATTGTTCAGAGTGATAATGTCGGAACACATTTAGAACTAACGTGAATGATAATGGCGATGAATTACATTCCGAGTTTGGCCGTCTCAAATATCCACGTTACACAAAATATTATGAAATGAAATGGAGGTTTTCTGTCAATTTTCATTGATAACTTAAAAATCAAATGCTATGCACGGGCATAGGAAAATTTTCGGATAAAAATTTCAGATATCTCAAATTTCATGTATCAACAGCAGTGTCTCCGCAGAAAAATGATGCAACACTATCCACGATTCCACCATTGCATTCTCTGAGTTTTTAGATATATTTTTTTGTTTATCACTCTTTAATAAATTTTATGCAGCATCATGAAGACATTTTTTACTTCTTGTTCTTAGTTTATGTGACTTATAAATTCATTCATGAAAAGATTTTGATTTGAGATTCAGATGGCGTACCTCCTTCCATATATCATTGAGCAAGTACGAAGGTTCATACGAACATTTTCAGATGTGCTGCACAGTACATGATATTATGCAATAATCGAAATTATCAATATTATCGTCAATATTCTTCATGCATGGCAGCTTTATGCGAGGGAATATAAAAAATATCCTTACTACCATACTTAAACAAAAAGTTGTACGTACATTATGCTCACGTTTGTTGTCGCACACAAAACCCATACCGCAATGATACCTACTATAAAGTATTTGATTGACTCGGGAGAAATATGATGAGTCTGTGATTACGATATTTTGTGATGTGATGGAATGGCATGCCTGACTGAAATAATGAGTACAAGATTTAGCTCCAGAGGAATACGTTTCTCATGAAGTATGGACGCACGAAGGGTAAACTCAAGAAGGGACAATGTGCGCAGGTGAAGTGGGAATGTAAAGAAACGATAAAAATAGACGTTATGCCAGCCAGAGCCAGATCCGCTCAAAGCAGAAGAAAAAATGGATTGTGTTGACCTTCTTGATGCGTGCGGTCATATTCTTCAGAATAAAAATCTTTGCTTTGCAATTCAAATCAAGTGACACGATAGAATTATGTATATATAACCTGGTAATATGAAGAGTTTGGAGTTTTATTCAAGAAGGGACAATGTGCGCAGGTGAAGTGGGAATGTAAAGAAACGATAAAAATAGACGTTATACCAGCCAGAGCCAGATCCGCTCAAAGCAGAAGAAAAAATGGATTGTGTTGACCTTCTTGATGCGTGCGGTCATATTCTTCAGAATAAAAATCTTTTGCTTTGCAATTCAAATCAAGTGACACGATAGAATTATATTATATATAACCTGGTAATATGAAGAGTTTGGAGTTTTACATGTATAGAATTTGTAGTTGTTGCAATGTTGGGTCTCTCTCTCTCTAGCTGAAATTACCGACTTCCATATTTCGTAATTTATGTGTTAAAAATGCATATTATTTTTGCAGACTAGAAACGGATTTGGATTCTTGATAAACCCATTACTCGATGCAAATTTGCTTTCGTTATAAAGGCGTTCGGATAGTAATTATGTTCTTAGTCATTGCTACTGTATTTTTTATGCCACATAATTATGCGCATTTAACAGGAAATAAAATTTAAAATTAATATTCAGAAAAAATTGGAATTGGATTTCTTCCGAAGAGAATTAATTACTTTAATGGTGTACTACAACCTGAAACTTTTTACAACGTTGTAAAAACAAAGAAGTTTTCAAATTATTGTTAAGTAACATGTAGACGATAAATGAAATACAAAACAGTAATAAGAAGTAATAATACCGTTGATAAAGGGAGAAAGGTGAAGGTGACACGATAACGTCAAACCAACATCATTCAAGATCATTGGATGCAACAAACGAAACTATTTTCCTCACATTGTCTCAGATTTTGTATAGTTTAGTTCAGTTCAGTAGTAGATATGTGAGGACTTGTAACATTTTATTATTCTAGACAAAAGACAAGTTACCCGAATAGAATTCATTACACTCTCAGCTCGGGCAGATTTATTGCCTCAGTTTACTCTTGAGCAAAAACCAATGCATATTTTTCTTATCTTTCGTTTTATTTTCCTTCTTAATAAAAAAGGAAGCAATAAATGAGGCGATGACGGAAATCAGCAAATGATGCACACAACCGACCGACCGACAACAACAAGAAACCACAACGGCTACATCTTTATCACATAGACAATATTAAGTGCTATTAAAATGCACAGGTCATATATTCGTCACAGTCCCTTCTACATTGTGTAGGAGTACGCACCTCATAAAAATCCTAGAAGGGGCTTGGGGCAATAAAATGTATTTTGCGGGTATAAACTGTCATTCCATTCAGCTCCTAAGTTTACGTTTTATCTATATCAGCTTGGCATATCATAGCACTGAACTGGTGCTGCTGCTGATATGATATCTCAATAGGGATACTTATTGTGCACAAATTGTGAAACAATCTAATTTATAATGATAACCCCTTCGCCCTTCATATTATAATTATTACATATTTGATAGGATGTGCCTATGAGGTGCAATGAAAATTAATTTGTATGCATTACACTTGATATCCTATCAAGATATTTAATGAGAAAGCAAAGAGTGAACATGAAAATAACGTTACACCTGATTTTTTTCTTTCATTGCAAAAAACGACTTGACAAGTATAAAAATATTTGCCTCCGTCCTCCTCTTCTATTACACAGTTTATTATGCATACAGAACGGAGTTTAATGATACTTAAGCGAATGCAAGGCAGTAAAAATAAAGGAGAGAGGGAAAATGTGAGGAGTAAAAGGAGAGAACTGCAGCGGCTGAATTCCATATCTGCTTTACTTGCAAAGTCCTTCCGCTGAAAAAGTTGCAAACTTGTCAGAGATTTTTTTGTACGTATTCCTTGTTTACAAACTCATTTTTTATTCTATTTATATAGTCAAACAATCCGTCTTAGTCAACCAACAAACGCTTACATTATACTTAGAATCTACTTATTATATTCAAATGACCATCAAAATGGTAAAGCAGAGAGTAAGCGAGGGAGTGTGTAATCAAGGTAAAAACATAAAATTTGCAGTTTTTTTGTTGTTCTGGTAGTTTTCACAAAGCACATGCAAAGCGGTGATGTCGGTCGGTGTGTGGTTATGGTTGGTGGGGTGAGTTGAGGAAACCCAGCAGTTGTAGCAACAATGTGAACATAACACCGACATCAGCGAGCAACAAGTTGAGTGTTTCACGTTGTCTTTTTTGCTTCTTGAAAACCTTCCTTCCAACTCAACTTGGCGTAATTTTATATCTGCACGATGTATCTCTTTTTAGGGGGAAATAACGCATTTCCTCTTTCATTTTTGCGACGACACGAAATTCACAGGCGTCGTACAGTAGTGGTCACAAGTCGTTTGCACTACGAGTTGCATACATAATCCGTCTTTTGATCAAGGGACGATAAGACAGGGTATATGGGTACGTAGCCTCTTCTTCATCATCATCATCGGTTGCAAATCCGCAAGACACAGACTTTTTTCTAATTTCTTGAAGACATACTTTTTCAAAAATAAACATAATATTCTTCCATCATTGGCCGTAATAAGTGTAATATTGAGCATACGGGCAAAGTCAGTCCGTGGTAGTTTTCCTTGCCATTTTTAATTTCTTGAAGACATACTTTTTCAAAAATAAACATAATATTCTTCCATCATTGGCCGTAATAAGTGTAATATTGAGCATACGGGCAAAGTCAGTCCGTGGTAGTTTTCCTTGCCGTCTCTTTGCGCACCTACAGAACAGAACAGCCATTTTCTACTATTTCAACTAAATACTTATTTGCCATTGCATTTTTGTACTTTAAATCTCGTTAAAGACGAAAAAACCTGTCTTAAAGGAAGTGTATTTTCAGCTCCCTGTCCTCAATGTCTTAAGACGTGTTTTCAATATTATTGAAGTTTTCTCTGTCGCTTTTTATAAGTATCCGCTGGGCTCTGGCTTGCTCTGCGTCGTATCCAATCTTTGTATAAGGAGAGTAAGGGGCATCCTTTTCTCCTAATAATCATAATAATTGAACCGAAGGTAATAGAGTATGACGACGTCGATATGTCTGATGTGTGTGACGCTGCAAGGTTCTTTGCTGGGGTACTGTTATACTTCGTCGGTAATACGGATCGTGACAGTTGAGCTTAATGACAGAAAAAAATTTCACTGGTGGATGGATAGATTAGAGAGGGATTAATGCCAACAAAGAAAAAATTGATCATTAATTACTTTTTTGTCTTCAAATAAGTAATAAGGAGAGAATGATAGATGTGAAGATATGCAGGTGAATACGATGCCTCCTCGCAAATTATAACAATGTTGCTTTTCAAAATGAAACATTTAAATCAACATTAACTCAATGATGATAGCGAGGGAAGTTAGAAGTTTCCTTATTAAAATCCTTCCTCCTGCGACATACACACATTAAAGTTCAACAAAGACTACGTGCAAAGTCACTATTACACATTGACTCAGATTACTCGGAAAATGTTACAAGAGAAGTATACTAGGAGTGAGCCGGATGTTACATGTTTTAGTCTGCTATTTGCGGTGGTGTTGTTGGAGGAGTTTTTTATTCGGTTCCCAGCATTATTATAAAGAAACCCACATCGAAGAAAAATCGCTTCTACTTCCTTTCTGAAATAAGCCAGCAGTGCGAAAACATTTCGTCTGCATAAATTTCCTCTCTTTTGCTCTACAAATTCCTCCTACGGTTATTAATAATATGATATCGATGATGCTTACGAAGAACAAATCGACACATGAATTTAAAAAAGGATAAAACAAGATTTTTTTTTACAAAAGGACTCAAACTGGTAACACAATTACTATCGTGTGTCGCAGCACAGTTGTAAGTTTATAATGTATCAAAGTCTTGCACTTAATTATGGGTTAGGCAAGGCAGTCAATTTGTTAAAATATGCAGAAAAGTATGTATGCATTAAATTCAAATGCCGTATAAAAGTTAACGTGAACTGCAACGCTACAGTTTTACTTCATTAATTTCGCACCTCTGAACTATGAGATGAAGCCGATAAGAAAAACAGTTAAGAGTACGTGACTTACGCTCTGACTTTCCAAAACGACAAGATTCACTCAATATTTTATAAAATGTTGTTCAGTGCTCATTTACAAGAAATTGAATCGTTTGAATACATAATATTACAAAGAGTGGACATACAGGAAAATAGAAAACACAAGAGAAATCGGCGGATTTAAAATGTATATTTCTACCATTACCATTTTAAGCCTAGAAATGAAGCTCATAAAAGCTGAGACCAAACGGCTAATAAACCCGGTGTAAGAATGCTGCACTCAGTAAGCGAACAGTTGCAGTTATTAATTAAACAGTAACGGGAAGAAATAATAAAATGCTAAGAAATTAAAAATTTAAAAGTTAATTGCTGCACTACAAAAACCACAATGAGTCTTTTCGGTTGTCGCGTTCCTCATGTTCTAGTTTTTTAAGGGTTTAGTTTTATTATTAGCACCATTACCAGTTTTGGTTTACATTTGTGTTGAAGTTTGGTTGATTGCTACAAAGTTGTAAAATACCGTAGTAATCAAGCTCAACACCCACTCATCCTCTTTCCTCTTTGAAATCAAAGGAATTCGTTGTTCGTGGTCGAGCGTAATGATGACGATGCCTTGGTTAAAGTGGACATGGCACTGGTGATGGTGATGAGAGGATGATGCTGATGATGATAGTTAATGCTGTTGATGGACGCAATCCTACAATATTTGAATGGGCAATCAAAATACTACGCGTTTATTATAAACTGAAGGAAAGGTGCAGGAAAGAGAACAGAATAATGCAGTAGGTATGCGCGATCGTAAGAATTTATTGACTCAAATGGAGCGCAAGCATTTGGTTTCGACTCTCCTCGATATTAGGGATGATTATTGTAGTTGTGTGCAGCAGCGTGGGCAGTTGGGAATGAATGAGAAGAGAGGATTGAATAGGCGTGCACATGCTGTTCTACAAAAAGAGTTGGTCGTCGAGCGCGAAACCTGTAATTAGCTGATAATTAATTTGGAATGTCAATCACTCATTCCGAGTCACACCATGTAGTCTGTAAGGAGTGAGTAAAAGGGAGCAGAGCAATGAGGAAATCTCGCCAATCCGTTATCCTGGTTCACCTAAACTTGTTCATATTATATAGTCAAATAAACTATGATTTTGCATTAAGGCAATTAAGATAAGGTAGGTGGAATTAGAAGTTAATAACGTAATTTACAATTTACAATATTCTTGCGATGTTTGTCTAGTCTAGATTGTTAATCACCCGACCTTTTTCGTCTTAATTTTCACTCACCCTGATTTTCTAAAATACCAAATACAGCACAGGCAACTCACAATAGTTTTCACTCACCAATATTTTATCTTGCGTTTTTTGTACATTATGTGTCTCTCACAAACACTACTCTGTTATTTTAATTTTCTAATTTTCTCTGTGAACTCTTAATATCTAACATAATCAGAAATAAGACCATCCTGTGTGGTCGATTTTTTTTGTACCCCACGCTCTCTCTTATTAGATTAAAATTTTGTCCTGAAATTATGCCAGTCTGGTTGGCGTACGAGAAAGAAAGAAATTGAGCTACAGCTACACAAGGTTATCTAATAAAACAATAGCCCAATAATAATAAGCATCAGCGTGAAAGACAATGTAATGTCGATGACACTGCTACTGTTTGGCATGTTTATTAATTAAGATAAAGAGAACTCTCCCGCAGTTTACATTGATACTTTGAAGTAATCGTCCTAGAGAAAAGTTTGTCGCATAGCCCAGTAACATTTACGGGTTAGTTAGCCTACCAAAAGATAAAAAAGCGTAACAAATAAAGAAAGCAAGAGTTAACGCATATTTCAGCTACCATACTTCAACTACCTACAAAAGGAACGTAAATGAGGGAAAAAGTCTATTGTGAAGAGAAGTAAAATGGAATGCACAAATAATTCAGTCATCTTACATTATATTACGCTTTTTATTACCTACATTACCGCATCCATTGAGGAAGGTAACAAAATGTTAAAATAATGGAATGAATGACATTGTTTTGTTTTTCAGGGGATCAGTGGCTCATATGAAGAGTAAAAGCACGTGACTCTGTCAGTAAAACATGAGAGTGGAGACAATACGGATAAAACTAAAAGCATAATATTATTATTACTATCATTACCTGCCACTGCACTGGTTCTTGAAATGCACTTGTTCATAAGAGAATGGCCTGCATGGCACGGTGCAAGCGACGTGTGCCCATTGTCGATTGAATGGAGTGAGTGACTGAGCACCATATTACATTATCTATGTGTATTGTTACTTTGTTATTATTTTATATTGTATTATTGTTCCTTTTTCGTTTCGCTTGTTTGCTAACAGTTTGGTTACCTGTGTTTGGATTCGTTCAGTTCAGTGCCGTCAAACAAGGAGAGAAAGAGAGAATGGAGTGAAAAGGGAAATGTGGAGAAAAAATCTATTCATTCTATTCAGAGTTTATTTATGTTCTGCAGTCGTTCCACGAGTAAACTGAACCGAATTCTACTGACGAACGCATGCATGCATTTATTTACGATATGATTATTGTTTTTGAATGAGATGAGATGAGTAAGCGGTAATAATGTAAGTAGCACGATACATAACACTAACAATCATAAGATATAATATGAGCGCAACTCAAACAACAATGTATAATTATTTAAGTTGTTGAGTCGGCAGGAGATGGAAGCTTCTGGAATTACCTCAACTTTACTCTCCTCAAGACTTGCTTTACTTGTTCTGGTTCCTTCTTGTTTTTCAACTCTCTACACTTAAGAAAAATGTTTATCTGGTGATGCCTCCGAGGGGTTCCTTTACAAATATGGATACTGGATTCAAGTGCCTTTACCACCCCATTTCCACTCATACTTTTTTCCTCTGAAAAGATTTTAATAAGTCGATGAAGCAGTTCACTTACGTTAAAATTGTACCACAGCTTACCTGTAAAACACTTCGCGATCATACAGATTATCAAAGTGATAACAACACACACAAAACAAACTTAAACTTTCTTGTTACTAATACATTTTTAGAACTGTGCGTGCGGTGTAACATCATCCAACGAAGGCTTCTTTCAAAAATATAATCTCATCTACTTTTTATAATCTTATTAATATAAATGCAACAGAGTTAAGACATCAAAAAATTCAGGAGCTGTCGTGTCCTTCCCAGTGACTCATACTGCGTCTTAATCTCCTGAGTCTCTGAATTGGAGCTTTTGTGTCGATGTGATCCATGCGGGTGATAGGTAGCCTTACCCTTTTCATTACACGGACTTCGGGGCATTCGTGTTCCAAAAGTTATTCTCCTTGTCCCAGTGAAATGGAAAATGTAAATTCGTGAGTATGATTCAACTGCAAAAGAACTCCAATGAAGCGAAGAATTTGAAAAATTTATTTTCAACTAGTGATTCATTACTATTGCATATGTGTACAAGTGATTCGTGTTATGTAATCCAATTATTATTACTAATTGCAAAAAAGAAACATGATTTTATTTGCCTTAGGCCATACCCAATTTAAATATGTACATACTTTTTGTATAATGGTGGTTGGTAACGTACACGAAAGTTATTCGCTGATCTCATGAGTAATTATAAAGCATTAAAGCCTTCTAAATTATACATGTTACTATGTTTTTGAAGGCACGATCATAATGTAAATGCTTACGCTTCAATCACATCGAAGGACATAGAATTACATGTTAGTATTAGTAAATACATTCTACATTAGACATGAGTTGAGTTGAGATGACTATTGTCGCCAATTTTTATTCTCCTTTTTCATGTTCCTCCTTGTTGATCTCCAATATGGGATCAAAATGCGTTATCAAGTCATAAGTCATTAGGAATGATTGTCACGTCCATGTAACTAACTATGCATATTTTATCCTATGAAATTTTTCCTTGAAATGATCTGTCATTTACATAAGTATTGCTTCTAATCTCTACCATCAGATTTTTTAGTAAATCCGTCGTTAAGAAAGGGCTAAATACGATGTGTGGGTCTCTGCATCATTAATGTCAACCAACGCAAACTCAAAAAGTCCTGTACTGTGCACTTTGTTAGACATGTTTTCAACACGAGAACCTAGTGCTGGCACCGGGACTAAAGCAAAGAGCAACACGCGAAGATGCCAAGCTGATATGAAAGTACAACACAAGTCATTTTCGTGAATATGAAGTGATAGGTAGCAGGAATTTCCAACATGGTTGGCTTTTGCACTCACAGAGCATCCCCAAAATGCACTCGCCAAATATGGACACACTAACAAATCCACTAGCCAGGACTACTGCCAGAACTATCTCATGTCATGTCATATTAGTGAACATTAAAAAATACTACTAAACCTGAGACTAAACATTTATTTAGAAGATTCAAGATAATCTAAACATCTGTTCCTTTCCCGTAGCGGTTTTCAGAAGAGAATGTTTACAAAAATGAATTATACTAGGAGATGCTATTTGCATTCAAAATGTGTTCAAGGTGTAAAAAAATCTTCGAAAGGATTATGAAAGCACATTAAACATCGACAATATTAAGATCCGCCTCCTTTGGTAAAACAAATTATTAAACTGATAAATGATAATGATATGCTAGAGATGTAGCAGAGCAGTTTGCCAGGAACGGCACTAACGGCAGCTCGTTTTCTCACCCCCTTTTACGTGGTGGTGTTTACTAATAAAAGTGAATAGAATGCGGCAAACCACAAGCTAAGCACTGCTACAACCCCTTCCCTAATCTTCACATTACAACACCTAAACTTGTGGGACTGCAGAACCTCCTCCAAACAAGTAATTTAACCAAAATTGAGGAAAAAAGGTTGTTTCTCTCTTGTAAAAAGTGAGAGAGGAAAATGTGCATCTGACGTGCGATAGCACGCTTTTGTAAATAAACGTATTAATGAGGTTTACTTTTATTACACATACTGCCCTATGTATGACCAAGCCAGGAAATGAAATCAGCGTTTACTTAACATCACATTAAAAATTCCAAAATGCTCATTTTCAGATTTTCTTGTAACAAAAAGTTCAACTCAGAAAGAAAACGAGACGAGCTGACATGAGGACGCAAGGCTTTTTCGTGTAGTTTCGGGAAGGAGGGCTCATGCTTGCTAATCCTCACAACTCAACACACCTCTCTTATTTTTGTGTACAAAAAATTAACAAGAAGGAGCTGAACCGTAACGTCCTCTAAGTTTCTTTTCTTTCTGGGTGCATCGCAAGATGTAAGATTTGACGAAAGACGGCAATTATTACATGCTTGATGATTATTAGGAGCATTAATGAGGATGACGACGGTTCTGAGGATAAGATAAAGGCACTTGGTGCAACAGAGTTTAAGTAAACAAAAACATGCCGATAATTTTCCTTGTGCATACAGGTGAGTTTATCTTAAGCACCGTGTCGTAACAATAAGTAGCAGAATATTTTATATGGAAACCGACAGATAAAAATATTATACGATGAGATCGGTTTTAAGGTACGCAAAGCAGAGGGAAGAGAACAGAGAAAAATTCTTAGCAGAGTGAGAACCTGAAAAGGGCGAGTAATTAAAAATGATATGAAATCAGAAAGACGGAGTGAGAGAGGGTGGGAGAGTTGGAGCACTACCACCAGCGAAATACACATTAAACCCTTTTGTATCAAAACAACCGACGACAGCCACTTAAATAGCCATTATGGTTTTATATAGGTACATAATGATATATCGTCACCACGTTTCTACCCGTTATCCGTAGAAAATAAAACTTAACACTTGGCAGTTTTTAATGCGACGGAGGAAAGGGGATCGAGAGAAAACAGAAATGAGATGAGAAATAATGAAATAATGTTTCCCATACAGTTTTGTCATGATAGATTTTATGAACGATAAAGAGAGAAGTAGCAGTGCCCAGTATTGCGCTCATGTTTCATTTGCATAATATCATTCAACCACGTAAATTGTCTGACGGTCTAGGCGGAGATGTTTCAGACGGATGTCAGGAGTGTAGAAGCCCTTGACTCTAGCATCCATAACTATCACATTTATTCACTTGTGTATAAAAAATGAGAGAGCATGCAACTGATCCTTCCAGAAAATCGCCAGGAGATGGTATGGTTCCTTGCGTTTGCTTGTAAACAGTCTTTTAGTAAAAAATTCTCAAGTGTGTGGCACTCACAAAATTGAAATCAGTAGCCACTGCTGACGGCGGATGGACAACCCCTCTCGCTCTTTTCCATCTTCTTTTTAATATTTCACGTTTTGAGGAGCTCATCTCTTCTCACTCAATAAAATTGGCTAAAGTAGTTTTTTATTTCGGTAAGTATGTACGAGAAACGCAGAAACTTGAATGTATCGCTCTACATATTTTTTTCTGGAAAGAAATGTAGAGCGTAGAACATGAAAAAAAGCTTGAATTTTCTTTCTCCTTAACAGCAACTCCTTCTGGTTACACGTTTTTTTCTTGCTTCGTGTTTTCCGCAAGAATTTACAATGTTTGCCTTTGGTTTATATTGGAGCGAAACGCTAGAATTCGAATAATACGATGAATGTGTGTGATAATTATTTTTATTTTTATTATTTCTCTGGTTTAAGTTTGATTAGGATGGCGATGGCGATGCTACAAGGATGAGGAGTACTCCACCTCCTGCCATGAAGACGACATAGCAGCATGCTATCATAACTGTAATGTGGTCGGTGTTGTGCGCTAATGTTATTATTGTGGATATTATTTTTTACCAGTGTCCGCTTAATTAACAGGTGCATGAAAATAATTAATGATGCTATTTGTGTTATATGCATGTAGGCTGTGATTGCCAGGTTGCTACTTGTTTCTACGTTGGCGAAACCAACGTAATGACTGTGTACATACGAATGATGATGATAATTATGGAGGTGCTCATAGAATTATTATTAAGCATTTTTTGTTAATAGAGCTTTTTGCTTTTACTCCGCTTCTCTGCTTTTCCTCGTAATAATCTGAAAACTTGTCAAGCACAACATCGCAACCACTTGTCCGCTTTTGTCCTGTTTGTTTATGTCGACAAAGAGCATCGGCATGCCACCAGCCAACCGTCATCATCATGACTTCAAAAAGTAACCACTTTGATGCTGTATGTCCCAACTGACGAAAAAATAAAATGAATATTGTCATTATTTTTAAATGGGAAATTGCTAAGGATGAAATGAATGTGCGGTTGGGAGTGTGTATTTAGGTAAGTGTCCAAAGCTCAATTAGCTATTGCTGATGGTGCTTTGTGAAAGCAGAACAGAAGCGTCGTTCTAATCATCGTCATCATAAAATGGACAGTTTTTTGCGTTAGCCCACGGAGAATATGTAGTAATTTTCGATAACGTTCGCGATTGATGCGCTTCGTTTATTAAAAGTTCTAAATTGGAAAAATGAGCACCGTAAAGTGCCGTGCTTATTTAGCAAAATGAGAAATGAAAAAGCTTGAACGCTTAGTTCTAAATTTAACTTTTTAGATGTTTTGGTCACTGCCGCCGGCTGCTGCCTAAATGTTAAAAAATAATGACTTGTTGCGGACAGCCTGAAAATGCATTTCTTCGTTTGAGTGATTCTGGCGTATTTAAACCAACTAAAATATCGAATGTATATGTAATGCAAATACACCTTAACTCTATATTAATTTAAAATTAAAATATTTATAAATAACTCTTAAATGACAATTTTAACTGTCCTTTTTTATTCTACTCGGATAATTATTATAAACAACATCTAAATGAAAAAGCTTGAACGCTTAGTTCTAAATTTAACTTTTTAGATGTTTTGGTCACTGCCGCCGGCTGCTGCCTAAATGTTGAAGAATATAATGACTTGTTGCGGACAGCCTGAAAATGCATTTCTTCGTTTGAGTGATTCTGCCGTAAACCCACTAAAATATCTAATGTATATGTAATGCAAATACACCTTAACTCTATATTAATTTAAAATAAAAATATTTATAAATAACTCTTAAATGACAATTTTAACTGTCCTTTTTTATTCTACTCGGATAATTATTATAAGTAACATCATGACAATCCCATTATCTTACTGTTTAAAATAAACATGCTTAAAACTATTATCATTACGCAGTGCAATGATTCATTTGATTTTCCAAATGCTAGTTGTTAAACCTTTCGTTGACTGTTGCAAAAAGACGGGAAACTCCAAACTTCAGATGTATTGGAAATAAAGTTCGTATGTAGCAAATGGAAAGATTGAAAAGGATTCATCAGCCACCAACCATTGAACCACGGTTTGATTTTTCGGAGATATTTTTTTGTGATGGTATAAATTGCAATATGATTGATATTAGTTCAAAGCAGCCACGTTTGTACCAGTCCATTCCGTTGTTGCGAATCTTGGTGATGTTTCAGCATAGGCATGTCCTGTCTGTCATTCTTGTCTAAGCCAATCATAAGATTTCCACTATAACTGAGATTTGATTGACGCCAGCGTTCAAATCATCAAATTACTAACTGACTTGTCTGAGTGTTGGTGATTGGTTCACGTTCAATGAGTTAAAAATATTTTAGCTTTCGACGTATTGATGTGTATTTTTTCACAGCCAGCTAAACACAATTAACTAACGCAGTTCCAACGATTCTACACCACTCCTCCGTATCTACTTTGATTTCTCTAATTAAAGAAAGAGTGTAAAAATCTTGGAAAAATCTAACCACCCTTCTTCGCTGATTTCAAGGTAAAAGCAAACGTACATGAAAAACTTCTATTAAAGCTCAGATTTCTCAGATTGACATGAAGGCACGTCTGTCATTTTTATGCGACTCACAGTAGTAAGCTGATGTGAAATGATATCTTCTTCAGCTTCAGCATTCAACATACCATTTATCGCAATAATAATTATTCTAGTCTTCATCATGGAAAATGAAATGAATGACAGGCTGGTAGCTCACATACAACATAGGAGATGGACATTTTTTGATTTTCGAGTATGGCTTATTCTGGACAACCTCAGAATGCATAGTTTCAGTTATAACAACTTTATTTATATTTTACACGAATCTTACTAGGCAGTTGGTAGTGGACACATGACAGACAGTGGCAGATGTGCTGAGAATAAAAAGTTGGGAAACATTTCTTTCATTTTATGAATTTAAATCACATCTCTGGAGCAGAATTTCACTCAAGTACATTTCATTTCCACGTACATTCGAGTTTGAATTAATTAAATTATACATGCAACAATCTACTGTGTACTAGGAAGACCGTAGAAATGGAATTTGAGCAATATATAATTCTAAAATCATATCATCATATTGAAACGATGCTAATAATAAACAGTAATGGTCATGTACATATTGGCCAACAAAACTTTTTCTTGCTAGTCGAAAAAGTTCTTTTTACTTTCGTTGTATTATTGGTGCGCCCTGAGGGCTCTCATCATTGTAATTACAATTGCTTTAACCACAACAGATTTTGATGCTTATGTTGTCTTTTCTTCGCATTTCAAAAGAGGGAGAGAAAACTGACTACCGACTCAAAAGGGAGCACGTTATTACTAATTTTTGGTCCGACATTAGCCTACAAAAAAGTGCGGCATCAAGTCAAAGTGTGACGGACTGGCTGCAGAGAAGACGAGAGTTATAAAAGAACTCGAGAAACTATCAATTTAAACACAATATTCATTTAAACCTTTCAAGTGTATAATGAAAAGCAATTATTGTTGTCAGAGTGTGTTCCTTTACCTCTCGCAAGGAGAGAAGCGCAGAGTATTTTTATGGCTAATTAGAAGCAGGTCTTTTGAATTTTATTGTGCGCAACGTTTTACGCTTTTCTTGCAATACTCAATACGTCTTTGTCACTAGGTTGCCACTTGCCATTGCAGAATTCTAATTCTTTTTACAAGTCTTTTCTTGTTTTGATTAGAACCCGCGTCAAATTAATAGTTCAATAAACTCTAATGGATGATTAATGACAAATTCTTGCTGGAATAGTTTTAACACAGTAAATACCCTAAACCAAAATAAGTTGTGGACCTTTCTGCGAGAGGCAGTCTCAAACTTTCAGTTCTGGCAGCAATAAAAAATAGTTTACAAAATGTGAATGGAAATCGGACTGGAGTCTTTGGAAGTGCATTGTTTTATGGATCGTCCCCAGTCCTTCTTCATACTGACTTTTACTTGAGTAAACATGACATGACATATTATCATTATTACTACAAAAACGTTTCAGAATGAAAAACGGGTGCAGAC
>VYYJ01000103.1:0-108993 GCA_021029165.1 Cyphoderus albinus | reverse complement strand
AAAGTACAACCAGATTTTTGGTAGAAGTCAATGAAAAGAAACTTTCCCAAAGCTTGACAAATACGCTAGTGATTAAACGAGAAGTAGCAAAAACTGGCAAAAATTTCCCAATGTCATTTTTATATAAGACGGGTTCATGCAAAGCAAAATGTTTAATTTCCAATGATGCGGTAGAATTCCACATCCAATAAAAAGTAAATTGGACGCGTTCCATATTCATCACTGCATCACATCACGCCACCACCACCACCAAACATTATTATTTCAGTGCACCGTTTATTTGCATTTGACTTTGAGCAAGCCTTTTTTGTTGTTGCGATGATGACTCTGATAAAATATAGTGAAATGGAAACGTCGTGTTCCACATATGTCCAGTTACATATATGTAAGACTGTCGGAGGCAGATACATTTCAACCATTCTACCATAACTATAACTGCAAGCTAAATATTTTTCTCCAAAGCTGCCATTATCAACCATATTGGAATGGAGGATTACATAATGAAATGGACAAATTGTCTCCTTATCTCTACGCAGAATGTTTTTATTTTGAACGATTGACAGTTGGTTCAAACAAATGCTAAAATTACTACATCGGTAACACCCTGTTTTTTTATTTTGAACGATTGACAGTTGGTTCAAACAAATGCTAAAATTACTACATCGGTAACACCCTCAGCAGAAAGGATCATAACGTGGGGACACTTTTGGCACCAGACGAGCCCAATTTGTCCAGTCACTAGACCATGCGGGAAACCCATGAGTCAGAAACAATTTATGCCTCATTCAATGAAAGGCTGCGGTAGCCAATTGAAACTCATCCTCCGGAAGAATTAATTACTATTGTTAGTTATGCAATAAGGTATAATACATGATGATAAAAATATAAAGAAATCCAATGAAAATCGAAAACACGGCAGAAATTAGTAAAATATATTTAGTACCTATATTATTTGACTTATGAAACAGAAAATGATTTTTGTGCATTTAGTATTGTTGAAGGCTAACTACAAACAATAACCTAACCTGATCTGAAAACATGAGCATTAAGCAACTGGAATCGACTGGACGAAATTGACACGAATATTGCTCTCAATGCCACTTTTGACCTTAAGCTAAATGTTCACATTTCACTCCAAGATTACGCTACCAGTGTCACGTTCACATCCATGAACATACATGATTCCAAAGCACCTTTTAGTTAGTAAAATTTCTGGAACGGTTATTCTACGCTTTTGTTCCAAGAAGATGTAAACTAAATTATTTTATGACATTCTGAGCCGTATTCTATGTTTAACGGTTTATGAAATATTTATTGATGCACAATGTTCCAAGCTTCGGTTTTCCCCGGAGTGTATTATTAATAAGTAATTTTCGGAATCGATTAGCATTAAAAGAACATATATGTAAAAGATATTGAGGACCAATAAGTCAAACCATATGTATAAAGTTATGCTATAACGGTGCCTCAAACCATTATAGCATCGTCAATAATAATTTGCAGTATTCAATTGAATGCTACCTAATTTCTAAAAAATGCGTTGATTTTTTGCTTCACCACAATAATCGATTGTATTCTAATTCACTACCGAGAAGATAAAAGAGTTCGGTGAACTTTCTTTTAAGCAGCCAGGGCTAAGTTATCCTTCAAGCAAGTAATGTGTCAAATCAATTGAATAGAATTAAAAAAATCCTCTTGCTTACGTGTCTGAGCAATCCTCGGAACCCGTGCAACACTTGTTGTAGCAGATTCCACTCTCTGTATCCAAACTGATCATCTTGGAGTTTTTGTTGGGTTTAGGTCACAAGTGGCACTTTGCTTAATTGTAGCAAAATATAATTACTATTTTTCTATTTAAATTCACAGCAATTTTGGAAATGCACTTTGGAATGATTAATTTGGCGATATCAAAAAGCGCAATTGGATACAAAACAGTGAGAAGAAAGAAAGGAAAAGGAAGAAACCGGTGGAGTTTTGTTGTGTATCCAGTGACAAGACTTGTAAACAGAAGAAAAGGAATTTGAGCAAGCTGGTTTAGCTCGACCTGATGCCTTGTAGCAGTCAACGACTGACTAAAATCACTTTCGTGAAAGGGAAAAGTAGAGAGACAGAAATGTGGCGTGAGCTGAAGATGAAGGGAGTGATATAACTGGAGAAGCCGTTGTCACAGTCTACCTCATATATATAGAGAGAACTGAGCTCTCACTGTCTCTGCGTGGCAATACTACTGCGAAAGCAAAAGCAAGTTTGTCTTCCTTCTTCATTTGCAGGCGCATGTTATTATTACGTACGTGTGACCAGTTAGTGACTCGTTGGTGATTGGTGACTCTGAAGCTATTACTATGCTATTTCCATTTTCCACCACGAATGTGTATCAGCATTCCATTTAAAAAGAAATGAAAATCAAAACACATGTCATGCATTGCACGCATGTATATAAAATGCCTATGTGAACTACTGAAAACGAATGATGCACCTATGCTATTTAATGCAAGAATAGTTTAAGGGACAAGGTACTCAAGAAATTATATGTACATTTATCAAATAAATACAAGAAATATATGAAAATGATTGTCTAGCTTAGCTATAGTATGTAATCGTAGCTCTTGCTAGTTCTTTGTTCTAATTACATTTCAATCTATTTACTCATGACAATAATGAGTAAATCAATGTGAAGAAAGAAAATAGATTGAACTGATTCGAAATAAATTTTTCATTAGATTAGATGATTCAGAATTCTCATAGTATGCCAGCATCAATAATGATATGTAGAACAAATGAACAAGTTGCAGTTTGCGACAAAGGTAAGGTTCATATTGTAGTACGTAGTACAATTTATATTTATATTTATTTACTTATCTTAACTTGGGAAACTTTTTAGCTTGGGAAGAATATCACGTTTCTATGATCAGTATCATGCGACATCTTCCTGACTCACCGTTCCCAGTAATTCACTGCAATACATTCACAACATCCTGGCAATTTTAACGACAATCACTGCAGCCTGGCAATGCAACGTGGAGTTACAGTTGTCGTTGTCGACTTTGAGCCATTATAAGTATTTACAGTTTCAGTTTTATTGCATGATTTGCATGGGACATGAACGTGATATTGAATAGTTCAATGGAATTCATTATGATCATTGATGTTTCATTTTTCTTCCATTTTGTTTAGTTTGCAACCTAATGTATATATGACACATGATGTTGAATCAGTTTTTTTTCAATCATGAAAGTGCAACGAAAAGGAACGTGGTTTATAAAGGAACCGTTTATGTTTGTTGCTTGGCTTATTGCTTTAGCATTGCTTCTATTATTAGTGAGCATAAAATCTTACTGTAATACTGCCTTCATTCCAGCGTCACCTTCGTTGATGTTATGCGCCCAGCATGATTCATAGTGGTAGAATAAAGAATTTGTACAGAAAATGGGTGAGCAGAGCACACTTAGATCTGGAATACAACGGAATGAGTGAAAAATAAAAGCAGAGAAACGAACAAAATGCAAAGGACGTCAGGTTTGAGACTTGAGGTTGAAGGAGATTAAATAATGGGCGCTTTTAAGTACTGTTTCAAGGTATTTCCCAATAATAATAACTGTGGATAGAAGAGTCAACAGTCAAGGAACATTGGACTTTGTTGTTGGCTATTTGGATATGAATAAAAATGTTTAATGTCATTGCAGTTTGGGTTGTTTGATGTAAATGCATCAAGTTAAAAGCAGATAAAACCAGTTTATTTCATAGTCCAGCTCAGCTTGGTTTATTTGGACATTGAACAGGACATTGATACATAGTAATTCTGACAGATTCCCAGTAATTTGTCTTTAACCCGAACACGAAAATTCCTGTTAAAAGAAATGTGCATTGAACAATAGAAATGTAAATAAAATATATTATTGCTTCTAAAATGTATAGTAGGCAATTTTCAAGTAAAAATTAAGCACGAAATTAGATTGGGCAATGCATTATTACCAGTTTACAAGGAAATCTTATGTAGGTGACTGAACCTTTTCACTTTCAGCTATTGTTAAATTGCCAGTCTACATTGTGTAATTCTGGTCAATGAATCCTTTACCTTGGTCCGGTCATTAAACGCTTTATTGTAATGCATATTGAGGATAGTTAAACAATATAGAACGAGATTTTATGCCATGGGCTTGTTTTCATCTACTTTCTTATTTTACTTTGACAAAAATCAATATTAATTTTTACGGAATTGTAAAGAAACTTGGGATGTGTTGAGGCTCTAACGTTTTATGAGCTTTTGTGAATGATGATAACCACAACCACAGCTATTAAGTGGAAAAGTTTGAGCTTTGAGTTATCATTTATGATGTTTATTAATCTTTGTGCTCTATATTCATTCAGGATAATTCATTGAATCGACTAAATTGAATGAATGATTGAGTTCAGAGGATGTGCACACAAAACAAAACGTTGCATAATGCTTTATGGATCTCCGATCACCCAATCACCCACGCATGTATTTTTATTTGAAGAGATTTTGTTTGTACACTGTCTGTGTTGTCGCTTATCTCTCACTCGTTTATCGTATGCGTTGCATGCGTAAATGATAGAATTGCACTGCGCAAAACTGATATCATGAGAGTGAAACATGAACATTTCATACACTCGTATTTTTATTCAATTTGAAGATATAAGCACATCTTGTTGTCTGTTTCCTCTTCGCTTCCTACTTTGAAACTGGCAAAAACTACGTATTAAAGTTGAGATAGGCCATGATAGGTAAATGTCTCGTAACAAGAAATGAAATTAATTGTGTCCTGCTGACAGAATGAATGGAAAATTTCTTAAACTTTTGCGGTTAATTCTCCTTCCGTTGCATATTTTCTATTCACAAAGTTGATGACACTCGATTGGGAAAATCCAGCTTGTTTCACGCAAAGCTTACTTTTGCTTATTGTAACTTTTAAAACATCAGGGAAAGGTTTTGATTATCGAATTAAAGAGAAATCATTATGCAACAAAGTCGGTGTCAGTGTATGGAATAAGAAGAAGGCTAATAAGGCGTCAATCATTTAACTGCAACAGAAAATCTTTAGTTTAAGTACATTACGTTAAAGAGCATACATATTAAACGAATAGCATCACAAAAATGACACGTGAATGGCGTGACATCGGTTTATGAATTCTAATTAGGCTTTTGGCGCGACTTAAAGGAAATTGCATAAGAAAGGTTTCCTAAAAGGAAAATGCTAGTCACATTTCTCTGAACTTGAGAAGAATGGAAATATTTTATGAGAAAGGCAGCCGGTTCTCTGTTATTATGATACTTTACGTGATATTTTAATAACAAAAATCTACACGTATTAAGAAATTGTTTTTTCCATATTAATTTTACAGAGCCATGAATATTCACATGTCATCCATTGATGTGTTCTGTTCTGATGAATAAGTAAACTAAGAAACGATACCTGCTGAGCCAGGTAGACGAACAGCATTAAAAAAGCGTGGGAGTTTCATCGGGAAATCCCGTTTAGGTCTTGTCGTTTTTTGGCTCATCCGTCATTTGCAACTGGCAAAGATGCCACACATTTGACAAAACAAAATCTGCATTGCATAATTTTGGTTTCACTAATTATTGACTGGTATAAATTTAAGCTCAGTACAAATACTAGTCAATGACGGTTGAAATGTGGTCAACTGACGTCAAGTATTATTGCACCATTATGTTCACAAAACGTCTATTTATTTTTCTTAATGACTGTCGTGGTTCCACGATTGCAATTGTTGATCACGAAGTTCTCATGAAAATTGGAATTTTCGTGGTTAAACCTTTGATTTTTTTCAGTTTCTTTAACAATGCTTACCGTTTGTACTGATAGTTTGCGTCAGAATTCCGACTACCTACGAAATTAGAGTAATTTTTATAGATTCTGCTCCATACCTTCATTATCACTTGTTTTTGTTCAAGCTTCAAATTGTGAAAAATATGCATTGTTATTCAGAATTTTAAAAAATTAATCGGTTCACCGTCACATGTGCCAGAACTTTCCAGAACAATCATTGGATGTTTTTTGTCTTGAAATAATCGGATCGAGGTAGAAAGTTCTTGCTCAACATTGGAGCAATGAAAATAAAATGGAATTAACAGGAATTATTAGAGATTGGTGAACTTTTCTTTAACATTGAAACCGGTTACTGCAATCCCTGAATAGGATTTAAGGATTAGAGTTCGGTTTCCCACACATTTCTTGTAGAAGAAACATTTCTTGGTAACTTTTATTACACAAAAACTGCTTTTCTAGATGCCAAGCAAAGTGTAATATTTTTCATGGGAAAGTCAGTTTCAACGTAAGTTCCTTCTACCTCTGCAATATTACATTGAAAGAGCACTACATTGACTAAACGCTTATCATTCCTGCATTACTGATAAGCATTCATCGTGTTTTTTTTTGCTTTTCTTACTTATCCTATCTGCTTTTTAAGTAATGCTCAAATACAAAACTGTGGACTGTCGAGTGCCTGAGTTCAGCTTTAAAAAGGTGAATTTGAATTCATTTGCATTGCAGAAGCATTTGTCATTTAACAAAAGAAGATTTACCGTAGATAAAAGCAGCTAGCATTCGTGGGAACTTTTCCAGGATGCTACATCAGACATCTTAGGTATATTATGCACATGTTGTAAAGTATTGATAGTTGCAACATAACTCAATCAACTGTTGACCATTTCAGTTAGCAACAAATTATATACAAGCAATTTTTATAACTTCTAACTATAAAACTCCTCTTCTCCTTTTCAGTAATTTTTTAAGCGCCGAGTATTTTCTAGTAGCACTGATGTGGTGCCTCCCTCCGCAAGACTTCTTGAAGCTAAATTTGAAATAACTTGAGGTTGGAGAAGGAGTTCTGCAAAGCGCCTCAGAGATGTCTACTAAAGCGTCGTAAATTCTTTGAGGTCTTCTCAAGGAGTTTCCGACTGCGACTTTCGACCATTTTATCTTGTTTTGCATACGAAATTTACTATGTTAGTGAACAAAATATGAGTCAAGGTTAAGTTGATAAAAGTTAATGATCAAACGACAGTGAACATCTCGAATTTTGCTGAGCCACAATCAAAGCAAAAGATATTTGCGAGTCACTAAAGAGAAATTTACAGGTCACGAAAAAAGTCGAACACAATTAATGTAAATTCGACGAAAGTTAATTAGCATTATCAGAAGATTTTTTTGCGTCCTCGTTATTGCCCCTTGACTTCGCAGATTTGTCCTAGTTTCTTGCCTAGTTTCTTTTTATTCAGTTATCGTGAAATTCTTTTTGCATACGGGAAAAGAAGCGAAAGAAAAGGAAAAGGAACTAAATAGCAATTTGAGAGACGGTGTTTCATTTTCATTCAACTTCCTCTGTCAGGAACAGCTCTGAGTTTGAGAGTCTGAATCCATTTTCTTATTTGTATGCTCTGCTTGCGGTTGACTCCACTGACTGCAGCGTGTCAAGTCAGTAGACACATTCCCTTCTTCTACCTATTTTAATCAACTCTTATAATAATAACAGACATTGTATTTGAGTTTCATCTATGTTAATGCTGCATTACATTATACTTTGTTGCCACACATTTCTGGCGCTGATGGTGATTCGAGAACTAAACCAACTAGACCAGTAAAGTAGAGTAAAACAGAGATTGCATAATATGAGAACTGGTGCCACTTGTGCTCCCCAAACACCAGCTAACCTTTGTGTGTCTACTCCTTGCACACTACACTATTTCTAAGGGAAAGTGGAAGAAAGAGTAAGTTAAGTCAGTCATTTCTTTTCTGTCTTCTCTCTTTCTCTTTCACTTTTGGGAGTTGCTCAAAGCTCGTTAATTTTCCTCCAAACTTCCCTCATTAGTATTCCATGGACAGTGGATTGTGAAATTCTATGTGCACACTAAAAAATCAATATGGACAATGTTATGTTGTTCCGTAACTTAACGTAACGTCTTGTAGGATTCTTGGGATTGTAGTTTGTAATGGTTTATTCGGAGAGAGAGAATGAAAGTAAGAAAGGAGCTGGAATGCATTCTTTCTTATTATTACTATTATTATTATGTAAACTTCTTCCCCTGTCTTCCTTCCTTTCCTTGCCTTCCTTTCACGAGCCCTGTTTCTTTTCGCCACCACTGCTGCTTCACGGGGATCATCTTTTGTTTTAGATGTGTCCATCTGAAACCTAATAATAATGCTGTGACGCTCTATAAAAGAGACATCAAAATATCTACATTTCCCCATTCTCCATCCGAAGAATGACAATGTCCTTTTATGTGTATTTTGTCAGTGCGTGTTGCTGAACCGTTCTCTGTGCTCCACTCAATCCTATTATTACCTAGCGAGTTCTCTCTGCAACACGACTTGACTATCAACATCTTCAACAAACTACAACTACATATGTATACTATATAGTTCAAGCGAGAAGTGGAACTCGAACTCGGCATCGTCACCATCATCAGTGGAACAGAACAACAGATGAGGAAAAAAGGCATAGCTAAGGGCTATAAAACAGTTGGACACTTGTGTCTTTCTGACTTTCTCTTCTGTGTTCTGACAGAGGTCCACATTTCGCATTAGACGCACACAATGCAGAATCCTGAATCTCGTCTTTGCTTCGTTCCGAGTGTCATTAGCTGCTTCTTGCTTCCTTCAGCTGCAGTAAGAAAAGTAAACATGTTCCAATTCTCTTTTTATTCTTTCCTCTCGTCTTTTCTTTGAACTGTTGGAACCTTATAAAATCAAGTGAAATTTGCAAGTCGTTTCTCCGGGGAATTTTTCTTGTGTGTCCTCATCTTCTCAAATCTAAGGTCCTCCACGCTTCTTTTCCTTTTATGCGTTTGATGCCGTGCGTAAATGTTTATCCTTGTGCAACTACGTATATTGAATATAATTTAATGCATGCTGTAACACTGTTACTGTACATATTATATAAGTTTATGTATTAACGCTCGTACGACACAAAACAACAGAAGGTAATGTAACGTAACATGAAGTGGAAGTCATTTGCCATGATATACTTGAAGGTATATCCTTTCTGAGCTCTCCTCTTCATCAACGTCACTATTTCAAGGGTTTTCTTTTTTCTAAAATGTGGCAGCGACAGCAACACTATTTTAGGGACGAATGCTCATCACGGCACATCACACTATTAAATACTCATGACTATAACACAACCACATTAAATACTATATTATTATTATAGATGTTTTCAGAAATCGTTGTATTTCCTTTTCATACTCTGAATTGAACCCTTTTCTTGGAAATTGCAGATGGGTACAAACACACGCTGCTCCATTCATTCCACTACTCTCCATTCTCCATCCACTGATGCTGAATGGAGAGAAAACAAAAAGTGTGTCTTGTTTTGTGTATAAAAAGTGAAATGGTGACTTGAACAACTGTAAACTCAAACGATGTCTGCCACTGTGCTACTTTGTACCGAGACGAGAAAAACCGTTACCACCATAAAAAGTGGGATATTATGGGAAGTGGAAATCTTTCATAAAATAATACAGGAGGAGCAGAGTTGGTCGGGGAAATAGCGAGGAGACTGAGTAAAAAAGGATGGATGGGAGAATGGAGGACTAATGAGGTAGCGGAAACAGGCGATTTAATCAAATTAGACTCATAAAGTCTCTCTTAATTTTGCTCTGGGACAAGTCAAGCGAATCCCGTAAACTCATGTTTACTACGCTGCTGACTGCCGAAGCCACTGGAAAGGAAAGCGGGAGGTGGTATCACTAAATACTTTCTGTTTCTCTGTCTTTGTCCGTTCTCTTTCCCTCTCTCATTCTGATTTCCTGGCTAACTTTGACAATGTTCCTGTGGATAACAAAATAGACTAAACGTAGAATTTGGAGTTCCTCGGAGACTGTTTTTTTCTAGCTATGTACACATTGTGCGAAAAAGTCATTTGAAAGGGCTCAGGCAAACATAACATTGGTATTAGTCAATGTCGTAGTTGAACTTCTTTTAGACACAAGAAAATGCATTTGATTGTCTCGCTGTGCCACTAGCGCCCCTTTGTATGACTTCAATTCAACATTTCTACTTTTATATAGTTTATTTAACAAATTACTGAAAAGAAACAAAACAAAATCAAACCCTTTCTCTGCCTTTCCCAGAAAACGACTGGAAGACGTTTCTCATCAAAAATATTGTTCTCAGCTACAATTTTCGATAACACCGAATAACACGACGAAATAAAAAATCTTTAAGAGCGACCTTATGAAGCAGTCTATTAGATTTGTTTAAGATTTTATCAAAGCAAAATATCTCATACCAAAGTTTCCCATCAAATTTGCAAATGAATCGTGTTGATTCTCTATTTAAAATCCAAACTTAAGAAGCAGAAAATGTAAGCATGTTCGAAGTTTTCGTAATGACAGTTTAATTCTCATGTATCCAATAAACTCGGAATCCGACGATGATAACGACAATAATGGCGATTCGATGGCGATAATCTCGTGTGTTTCTTCTTGCTTGTACTGTTCGCCAGCAGCATGGGTGCACCGTTTAAAGAAAATGTTGTTCCAATCTAATCTCAATTCTTCTCCCATCATTTTCATCACGCACAACATCTATTCATTGATAGCATCCTCCAATCGCATTTTGCCACTTGAACCACTTCTATCTTCACAGAATTTTGCTTTGCTGCTTTTCTTTCCGTCTTTCCTTCATTTTCTGCTGACAGAAAGAGTTTTGTCAAAAAAGTAGACAATAGTTGCGTGATGATGATGATCCGGCTCAAGATGTGGATGATGATGGTGGTGGTTATGATGTTGCTCCGTAATATAAGATCAGTGTGCTGACGTATGTTCTGCAAAAAATAAAGCTGAAAGTAGGTACAGTCGGCTTTCTTCTTTCACTGTTTTACTGCTTCTCAATTCTCAATATCGCATCAGATCCCATCAGCGATGAGGAAGGAGAAAGAAACCTTTGCTGTTCCCATTACTTCTTCTCTCCATCACCAGCTGCCTTTTATGTTCCTTTATAGTTATTTGTAGACTCGCCTGCCTTCTTTCTTCTTTCTCTTTTCTTTTCATACTACATACATTGTACATACTTATCGTTACATTGTGTAGTAGTAGAACACAAGAGTGGCATCAACTCCTTTTGCTGCTGCCCCGATCGATTACCACTTTCAGCTGAAAAACAAGGGAAAATGTGGAAAATAAGTTGGTCCAGACGTGAAGATGCCAAGGGAAAACGGATATTAGAGGAAAAAAGCTTTTGAAAAAACGCAAGAACCTTTTTTCATGTGGTCATAAAATGAAACCTTCAAGGAACTGACGCAGAGAATTCAGGAAGCCGACAAAATCTTATTTGAAAATTGTTGACCATGACTTCTTGTGAACTTCGGATTATTGTCGATAATGATTAAAAAACAGCCCACGACATGAGGATTGGGATTAGGTAATGCGATAAGGTTAAAAAAGAAGTGTGTGTCCAATGACTTGTCATATTAACCAAATATGATGTGATGTGACAAGTGCTCCGAAAGATAAAGTATCATTTCCCCAGGCTTTGTAGGGTCCATAGCTTTTTATCCTCATCAAAAGTAAACGATAAATAAACGAGAGAGACAGAAAAAGAGAAAGAAAAGCAAAAAAAATATAGACATGTGCGATATCCACTTTTAATTCCTTCTTCTCCACAAGAAGAAAATAATGTAATGTAACGGCGAATTTCCCCCGAGAAATGTCAGAGCCATATGTCTGCAAGGCTTGTATATGTCAACAAGAATCATTGATGAAAAGGAAAAAAAGCCATATTATCAACAATACCGGAAAGCTGACAAAAACGAGAAAATAAGTAACTCATGAGCTAAGAAAACGACCTCTCCTTCCAGGCACAAATGTGCTGAGCATCCATTCCACAATGGACACATCCTGGTGTGGCTCAAGTCAAGTTGTTGACCGGTTGGCTTCGTTGTCGCTGCTGTTGCTGCTGCGCCGTCTTCGGCTTCGATTTAAAGACATAGTTTTTTGCAACCCGCATTGTGTGGTCCGGAGTTTTTTTTTCGATCCAAGGAAGATGCAGGAAAGTAAGTCATAGAAGAATGAGAAAGAATAGCCATTTTCTGTGGAGCATAGAAAACCTGCAGAAATGTTGAGTTGACAAGCTGTGTTGTCGTTGTGTACCACTGGCTTCAATTCGTGTCTTTCAGTAAGGCTGTAAAAGTAAAAGCATCCATAACAGACTACGGCGTGATATGATCATCTCGAAAATATGGGCCAACATGAAGTTGCCTTCTACATGCTGGCGGGAGTGTGACTCAATGGAAGAAGCTCACTTTTATCTTGTATTATATAAAAGTATCCATGTTTTAGTAACATTTTGTTGTGCCACTTCCAAGAGAAGATAAGCCTTTCTAAACAAGCGTCTTAACTTTGATAGTTTATATGTCATGTCATGAAATTGAACTTCGATGGAATGGATTGACACAGATAGCATGTTTAGAATTTTTATTTGCCTTTTTTCATCGTAAAAAGTACTTACCTATATATAAAATGTGCGCAAACAAACTAACGTTACCTCCTCCACCGTGGCAGTTCAACAGTTGAGTCCAATCGAAATGTACCACAAGAAAATAAGCACGGAACATGAGAAGAGGACATTTTGGAAGTAGAAGAGGGAGAGCAACATTCTCGCACGTTCTCTTCGCTTTCTTCCACTTTTACATTTTGCATTGTCGTTGTCATCGCTGTACAGCTTCAAGTGGCAGAATCCATGCAACCAACTGTGAGCTCCATCAGTTTGCTGGATGGTGAAGCGGAAGTACATACATAACATAACATTAGAAAACTAAAGGGACGCGTCGCGATGAAGTCGAGAATTTGAAAGACGCATTCATGCACAACGCCGTTATCCAATCCTCACTCACCAGCAAATTGAACATTTGTTCACGATCCAATGTTCGTACATAAAAAGCGCCTTTTCTATCTGTTTTTCCTCTGTCTAGTTTAGGTCACATCTTATCATTATCATGGGCACAAAAAGTATTGTGTTGTGTTACCTTATAAATAAACTTATATTGTATGTGCAATGTTCCATTATTATTACATAACATCAGACTTGCAAAACGTTTTCCGTTGCTTCACTCAACCCACTATCTCTTTTTCTCCCCCAAAAAACTGACTTTTTTCTACTGTTTGGCACAAAAAACTTCTGTATTCTGATTCTGTCCTGCTACTGCTCGCCTATTTTATTTTTATGTCTTCCTGTCCTGACCATGATGATATAATGACGAAGTCTGATGGCGTGTGAACCGATTACAAGAAGGACGCAACAGAAGCAGTGTCATGAACGGAGTCGATTTACTCAACAATTTCCCAACCGCCCGATCACGCTATCCTGTACCCTCCAGATCGTTTCCTATTTTCATCACTTTGTTCACCTTCTTCTTCATCGTGCGTTCTAGGATATTCCTGTTATTTATTATTCAAAAGAATGTTTTGGCGTGCGCTCCAATTTTTCCTTTTGTTGTTTGTACGGCAGTTTTTATACTACGTATGTCAAAGGCATTATACAACATTGTAATGTTTGGAGATAAAATGCAAATTTTTGGACAATTGACACTGACAATACTGTCACCACATTCAACATTTTCATGACTTGTCCATAAAAATGATGTCTACACTTTGTACTATACAAGGTGAACGGACGTGATTTCCTTTTTAATGTTACAAATCGAATGAGTTCATTACTTTGACATTTATTAAGGTTATAAAGAGTGACTTATGGTGATTACGCGGAAGAACTCACTCAGGTCATTTGATGTTGATTGTTATTGCCGCTACACAATGACTCGATTTGATGAGAGTATGGAAAGTATTATTGTTTGTTAGATTTTATATGGGGGATAAAACAGAATAAAATGAAGAACAAGGAGATGTGGACAAATAATTTCTTTTATTACAATTGCAGTGGCGAAAAGCAGAAAATAGAACAATGATCTTGATGGCCAATCATCAGATAAAAAATCACCTCGGCGTAAAAAGAAAAAAATTCTGAAAAAATGCCTCCTTCTCTTTCTAATTTTTCATCGTCTCATCTTATATAAATTGAGACACAGTGTGGAGCAAGAAGGCTATGATAAGCAGGCGGCAAGAAANCCAATCATCAGATAAAAAATCACCTCGGCGTAAAAAGAAAAAAATTCTGAAAAAATGCCTCCTTCTCTTTCTAATTTTTCATCGTCTCATCTTATATAAATTGAGACACAGTGTGGAGCAAGAAGGCTATGATAAGCAGGCGGCAAGAAAAGTTAATGTACCAAGTACCAAGCTGCTTGTCCCTGGCTCTGGCTGCATCTCTCTTTTAGTGCATCATTCCCAAGAAGAAAGTATAAGTAAAAGTAAGAAGAGTGGAAAATTTGCATGTACATCTGATTTTGTCAGAGTCAGAGACAAGCAGAGAAGTTGATTTCATTTTTTCTTCTCTTTTCATATTATTTTCTTTTCCAGCAAGCACGGTAGAATTACAGCCAGGTTATATCCTTCAGTTCACCACTTTTCCCAGATAAAGATTGCACAATGATGTCTGAGTGGGATGGGACGAGAAGGAAGGAGGTTGGGTTGGAGGAGCAAAATATTATTTTGTGCTGTGCGGTGTCTTTGTGTGCATGTGTGCATTTTATTTTATTTTATATGTCTGCTTGTTAACTACGCCTATTATCCATGTTCTTCGCTTCGCCATGTTTGAACAAACTTGAGAATACACAACTCATCATCCCAGAATGGCGAAGTGAAAAGAATAAATTAAATTATTCAAATTTCACATTTTTCCAAGAGAAAGAAGGAAAAGCAGAAGGAAAATCCTAGTACAAAGATTGTGCACCGTGGAAAGCACACACGTTCTCACAAGAAAAAAGAGGAAATTGAAATTCCAAGGTACGTGTGGTACACTAGCAAAACTGGCTATACCTACGCTAAAGCTTATCATGATCATGATCATGACATATTATGTAGCCCGGAGTTGCACGCGGCGAAGAAAACAAAAAGTCACTCATTCCTGAATTTTCTTCTTCCTCTTAGGATGAAATGAAGGGAAGATGGTGAAACAGAAGAAGAGCAGGAAATAATAGTTGTAGACATATGCTTGCGGCTTTATATTATACGTAGATAAACTTACGATATGGATTCCCAAACTCATCTCATTCCCATTCCACGGCAAGCTTTTCCTCTCTTCTTTTTATTCTTATCCAAATGCGGTTAAAATGGAATCCTTTTGTGCTTTCAATAAGGAAAAGGGGGATTTCAAAATTACATGTGTTCACTACGAAAAAGGATTTTGTTTGTGGAGTATGAAGAAAGTGGCTTCACTTGATTATTCTGCTGCTGCTGGTGTTCAATGTTCCTTTCCCAAACAAAAATAATAGAATAGGGAAGATTTCAGCTTTTTTATGTTATTATCATGATCATTGCTATTTTTAGGCCGGTGGAAGATACATTGTATTTTAATAATGTGCTTTGTGAATCTTTCGAAGCGATATCGTATTTTCCATCAAAAGAATAATTGCAGTTACAATAGTACCAAAATATGGAAATAATGAAAATTGAGAGGCATGGTTGACCAGAGAAAGGAGAAAGTCGGCACTTCATTTGTCCGCATATAATTGCAGCTGACACCCTCTTTGCGTAGGACTAATTAGTACTGATGCAGCTGCATTTATATGCATACATACATACAACGATTAGCCTAGCCTCATTGTCACCTTCAAGAAATTAATAATTAACAAGCTGTACTAGCTGTAGGTAAATAACTAAAGCAAAATTAAGTAAAAACTACACGAGAATGAACTTCTTTTCTTTATTACTATTTTATTGTGAGAATAAACCTTGTGAGCTTTGTGACAATAACTTGGTTTAAAGCGGAACATTAACGTACATCATGCATGCGTAGGAATAAAAACAATTTTCAGATTAATTAAAAGATAATATTAATTAGTCACACTCCTCTTCAGGCATCATGTATGTGGTCGCTGTAAAAGCAGGCGGAGAGAAACTGACGTGCTTTTGATGCCTGACTAAAATGCAACCAACCAAGATGGCAACCATCAAAAGAGAAGATATTGCAACTATTGCAATCAAAATATGTATCCAAGTCTTATCTGAAATAAATTCAAGAATATTGTACACACAGAACCTATACCACGTGTGTTTTACTAGCTTTGTTGATATAAAGAATCTCCGGAACCTGAATCGTTGTCCATCAGGTGGATCAAAAGTCTTAAGTCAATAAACCTTTCATTTACTCCCAAGCCGTTTTGCAGTTGTAGTTTAAAAAGTCGCTGATAATCTTCTTCGGTTACATTCATTATCTTCAATGTGGCATTGTACAAGTCTCCCTAAGCAGTTTTCAAATAAATAAATGGGGAATAAAAACTAAATATTACTGGGCGTAGTTGATTAAAGTACGATTTCCCAGTACCTTGAGATGATAAATGCGGCCTTTGTATTTTGGATGTGTCTCTCTCACTTCAAAGCTGTTATTATTCTCCCTATCATGTATTAAATACCATGATACAGCCGGAAGTGTGATTAAAGTACAATTTCCCAGTACCTTGAGATGATAAATGCGGCCTTTGTATTTTGGATGTGTCTCTCTCACTTCAAAGCTGTTATTATTCTCCCTATCATGTATTAAATACCATGATACAGCCGGAAGTGGGTTGGCAGTAAAGCTGACATTGACAAAGAGATGTTTATTTTCCCCACTTTTTACTTCTTGGAGTGAAACTGGGCTGGAAAGAAACCTAGGTTTGACTGCAGGTCATATGAGATCAAAAGTAATACGACATGTTGTCTTTTAATTGGCGACTAAACGTTGATAGAAGTGCGAGTGAAGTTACTTACACGTAATATTCAAAGGAACTTTTGAAACTAATTCAAACGTTTCAGAGTTATAGGCGTAGGTTACTCTGCAAACGGCCAATTTTCCGTTATCTTCCGCCCTGAAACTATATGTGACCTTTCTACAAACCGAAACTATCTTTGTTGATACGATATTCTCAGATGGATCTCCGAGCAGCAGCAGCGGTTTATTAAAACTTGATGGATCCTCTGCATTATTTCATGATTTAAATTCATTGCACAATTTCAGTTTATTGGATGGTTCTCAGGTTTATCGAATTGCTTTTACCTAAACCGATGGTGATGCTGAAATCCATCACAGGATTACCACCATCAACGCAACAAGTTATATTTGCAACCTTGGATTCTGTTCCATTAGAAAGTGCAATTTTTGCAAAGTGTTGATTGTCAAAGTAAGGCTTGCTCACAGGGTCTGCGGAACGTTTTGTTAAATCTTCACTGACCAATATTTGAAAATTATTTGTATTTTGTTGTAAAATTTAGGACACACTTGCCATAAGCTTCTAGAGTGACATTTCCAATCCAGGTTGTCGTAGGTTCGTCTGGAGACAGTAAGAGACACTGCCAAGTAGCCACTTGAAATTTGGACACATTGTTAATGGAGATGGTGCAGTCTCCTTTGTCCAGACCTTTTCCGATATATCTATAAGTGCAGTTATTGCAATTTGGTTCGTTGTCCCCAGTTTGACTGCTTCCTTCATGGGTCAGACTGATAGAAAACCTATGACCGTCCTGAGTTACTTCTTGCCGCTGCCAACGACATGACTTAATTGGATGGTTATTGGGAGCCGCGCACGTTAAATTGGCTGCATGACCAAGAGTAGGTTTTACAGGATTTACTCCGACTTCAACTGAGAGAATACCTTTCGTTTCCTTAACAAGAATAGTTGGATCATGATCATGATCTGAGCTTGCTGCAACTGCGACTGTTATCAGGATCGCCTTGCAAAAAATAGTTAGCTCGGTAGTAAATTGAGCCATTTTAAAGTATTAAGTATTCTTATTCCCAACGCAGCACTGCCGAGTGAATGAATATAGAAACTAAGCACTGAGCTCAACTCAACTTTTATTTTTTAACTTTGAGCTTTTACTTTGAAGAAGAAAAGAAAGTCATTCAAGTGATTATTGGCTTGCTTCCACTAAAAGTTGGAGTAGACTGGAGCGGATAAAATGGAAAATATGGAGCACGTCATAAAACAAAATGGATGATTCCTCTTGGAATGGAGTGTTCATTTTATGAGCCAGTTTACTCCATAGTAAAAAAACTTTAGTCAAGTTCTGAGTTTTGGGTTATTCACAATGAAATGAAACATTTAATTTAAACATTTTATATTATGGACATTCCTTTCAAGAGAACATTACTTTTATGACTTTGGTACTTTTGCAGATAAGATACTAACTTGAACCCTTTGAATTTAAAAAATATGTCTGTAACAATGTAACGCACTTTAAAAAATAAATCAGACGAATATTCCAAAACCCAGCTAGTGTCAGGTGCTAAATAAATCCTATTCTGTGAATTTTGTAACTCTGTGCCTAGACAGGATTATAACTATCTTTCGAAATAAAAGTACAATAATTCGACTGTTTCATAGATGCGTAATGTAAAATGACATGATTCATATTGGGTATACAATGTATTTACGTAGTAGTAGAGTAATACATAATTTTGTTTGGGTCCAATTATCTGTTATTAATGAGATTGGTGTTGGAAACCTAGTTTTACAAAAAAAGTTTAAAAGATATTGTTTGTCTTTGTTATGCTTACAACAGTGTTTTAATGACATGTAAATTACAATGTATGAACAAGTAATGTTTGCAGTAGTGTCTATTCAACGTAGTTTAACGAGCTGTAACTGTGACACTGTGAGTCATGTCAAAATCAAATTCACGTGTAAAGTCAACATGTTAATTAAACAAAACACTCCCATGAACAACTAATATATCTTTTATCTCAGCGGAGATGAAACACTAGGGATAACGTACTTAAAAGTTAACAGCTTTTCACCTGAAGTTCAGGTCCATGGACTTGTCTCGTTGTTTCCAATTTTAAAACTTTATAATGCAAGTATTTTATAGCATTATACCTTGCAACCCATATCACTTTACAAGGGTCTCGAGCGTTAGGAAAAACTCCTTCCTAAAATAGAAAGTATTTATTAGGAAATTCAACGTGAGTCTACTTTAGTATTTTTAGTTCACGCTAGTTTCAACGATTTCGATTTGGTTTCAACTGATATGAAGTTGTTGGTGAAACAGTGTGCACTGCATTGATAATATTTATCGTTAGTTACACAATTCAATTTACTTTTCAAATGTATGCTTCTTATCAGTATTATTTGACGTGGCACATGCATCACTGAAACAAAACACTTCCCTTGCAAATGCACCCAAGCAAATGGAACCTCCTTCCTTGAATGATTGTTACAGTAGAAATATATGTGTATCCCATTTAGAATCGTATATAGAATCGATAATGCTGCATAGTTCTGGAGTGAGTAGCTCTGACAGTGTCATTCTGGTAAATAATAATAAACAATGACGGGCGGCATTACATTTTTTGAAACATGCATTATTTAAGTATAGTACACAAATGTACCAGTTGATGACTGACTGGAAAAAGCGTGGTATACACTATGATTTTATTACGGTGTGTAGCCACCCGGCAAAGAAAAAGAGAAAGGTTGCAACACCGGAACTTTTCCAAACAACGACGTGGAGAAGAAAAAAAACATATCTTCGATCCTTACAACAAAAACATTTTTGAGGAATGAATCTGAAGCTAGATTTTTCACAAAGGTATCGAAAACAAACTCGTAACGCCATTTCCCATGAGATTTCTTTTCTTAAGTATCAAATACATTTTTTACGCATTTTCTTTTCCCCTTTTCAACTTTTTAGAAGAAAAAGAAAGTAAGGTTGTACGATGAGAAAGGAGGGAGTTTCAGGTTTTTCCCATGAAAAAATCTCTTTGTGCACAATATAAAGCACAGCCTCTCATTTTTTGACAAAAGATTGGTCTCTGGTTTTTGTACAAGACATAAACTTGAATAATGCTAAATTTTGTCATCATCCTCTGTTACCGGTTACTGGTTCCTTGCGGTGGTATGAGCAAAGTCGACCGAGGCACACTCGCCAATTGCTTTTTGGTGTTTGTCTAGATGAATGTCGGTCAACGAAGTAATTCTCTACGGTATATAAATCTGCTCCGAGGTCGGCAAACACTCACAAACTAAGTGAAAGCTGATGGGAAAAATAGATAAATGTGCACTTCGTCCCTCTGCTACTTACATGCGCTGCCTGCTCCACATTGCATTCACCGCAGTTTAGGTCTTTTACGTTACGTAGAAATAACATGCTGCAACGGTGATGGGGAGACATGGCAAAAGTCATTTCTGCCGCTCTAGCCTAAACTCTACTAAACCTGACATCACCTCTTATCATATCGTATTATCGAGGCAGCAGCCTAAACAGAAGGATTTCCATTTTTTATTTCACTCTCAGCACTGAAGTACCTACACGTTACAGTATTACGTATACTCAGTGCATATTTACTTATGTTCCAGACCTCATCTTCATCTCCCTTCCAGTGCGTTAACCTCCGTCAACCTCATCCATTTCACACGATAATAATATTTTTGTTCGGCTTGCTTATCACTAAACCAAATACTCTTTTCAAAGGCGACACTTCTCAAGATTGCAAATTACAAGGGAGTTCCTTAAATTAAAAATACCATTCCACTTGCATTCGTGTTTTCATTCAACATACTTCGTTTCTCATGGGTTAAGATTTTACTTTTACGTCAATGTGTCCTTAAAATTACCTACAACAAATTAACAGCAACACGCTGCACTACAAAAAATGGAATTAATAGGCTACTAATAATGGAATTATTAACTTTCACCGAAGGTGACAACTAAAACAGTAAGCCGCGTAATTCTGCCTTTTAGGTAAGGAGAAGCAATAAGAAAATTTAATAAGAGCGACAGGAAGGGGAAAAGAGAAATAAATCTGGGACGGAATTATAAGCCTATATTCTGTATTTTCTTGCTTTGTTAGCACCAGAAGTCAAAGCCACGCCACAGTGTGAGACTTCTAAGGGCAAAATACAACCCGACGCGACAACTCAAATCAGTGTCAGACGAAGTGACTGTTTCGCTTTCACTTTCACACTTTCCCGTGCGACAGAATAAAAAAAGTTGACTCATTCATGGTGTTTACTCAGCGTCCTTTTTATCACATTATTTTTTCATTTTCACTTTTGTACTATGACTTTGGCTAAGCATATAATAATATCCTATTCCGAATGCCAAATGTGGTGCAATCGTGCAATGTTATGTGCAATTCTCTTTTTTTCTATATGGTAGGTTTCATATTATTGATTGTAAAAGGACAAGCTGTAAAAAAAAAGTACGAGAACGAGACAAAAAGAGAAAGAAAATAAATTAAAAGTTGTGCGCCATATTGATATCAATGGCATGAGCGACCTCGCTGCGTGCCGTTTCCAGACTGCACCTGCCGGTGGCATCATTGAAACGTAACAAAGTCAAAGTGAAAATGTAATATACTCATTGTAACATTAAAGTCCATCTTAAAGTACAATGATTTCTTCTATGAATACACTGCTTTTTCAACATTTAATTATTTTATATTTCATCCCGAAAGAATATATTTCCAGATTTATATTTTATTTTAGAAAATCTCTCGAAATCAGGAGAAACCCAACAATTTTGACAAAAACAAAGAAATGGATATCTACAGTTTCCAAACTACTTTAAGATCAATTTAAGTAATGTTAATTTAATGAAACTTGATACCCAAAGTGTCAATTTTCATTTTTTATTTTTTATTGATTCAGGATACTTGGATAATACTGACGCAAAATTAGCAAAATGTTTTTACTTAAAATAAACAAAAGTTCTATTATTCCAAACTGCCAAACAATGTCATCTACAAAGTTAATTTTTATTTTGATAAGCCACAAAAATATGATTTCTCTTGTTTGCCTATGTGTTGTCATAATATTCCCTACTTCATCATCCTTCCATTCTTCTTTGCCTTGAGGCAAGTTAACTTAAAAACTGTAGAAATTAGACTTTAGTACGGGAAAAAACAACAAAGGGTCGGTTGCCCAAAATTGACGCATGGATTCATTTTTATGGTGATTATGATTTCTTAGAGGCACACATGCACTGCACAAGTGAAATTGATTAACTAGTAGTAAACTCATTACACATATTTACAATAAATATTAATCATGTATTATATTGTACATGATATGTTATATGTATCTTTACACAGTATGCATCCTAACATCGTATTTATCGTACGTAAATATTTATCATATTTTATTTGAATAAAAATTAGCTCCAGGAGGTGGCACTCTACTTTTCCGCAAGGAATTAATGGATACTTTTTGCTCATGTAAGTTTGTCAGACTAACCAAGAAAGCAAAGGCGATGTTTCAAGGAAAAGCCAAGTATATCCGCAAAGAAAGTAAATAGGATGCTCATTATTTCTATTTCAGAATTAAAATACTACCCTTTGAAAAGCTGCAGTTTTACTGCTTTTTCGCAATGCTATGCTTTTCTGAATTCTTTAGTTAGATTCCCTTTGGTTTTACCATGCCCTCTTTGTCTCTTCTCATCTTTTAACTCTGAGATGTTGAGTTTTCTCTGTTCTGAACCGTTTTTTTTACATTTCTCGTCTATACAAAATCTTCTGGAAGACGCATTTTGTTGTTGGTGGCCACTGAGCACAGACTAGTTGAGTTACAGGGTGACCACTGCCACTGCCACACTCTGGTATTGCTTTTGGCTTGGCTCATGGTTGTACTCGTAATAATAATGAGTTACGCACCCCGTGGTCAGACGTCCAAGAGGAGAACCAACTCTCTTTGAACTTTACTCAACAATATATTTCCTTTTTACGGCCTCTGGCCACATAAAACTTTGTAAAATATTAGGCTCCTCGCCGACACTTACAACAGTCAGTGAAAAGGACTAGAAAATGTGTACTAGAAGTGTAAAATAGATGCGTAGTAATGTTTACAGCAGTGGAGGTACACAATGTTTTTTGCTTTACTCGCAAACTACACCAGAAAAGAATTTTACCCACATGAACGTCCCCTTCATTGAAGTAGACCGGCGTCATCAAAACGTTTCGTTTTCTTCGTATTTTTATTGTTCCTGAAAACTGAAAAAGGACAGAGATGAAAATAGGACGCAGTGGTAGTGTGAAGCCAGTAAAAGTAAGAACGAGCAGACAGAAGCGACATGACGTCCATACAAAGACCTTCATTCAAATCTCATTGGCATTTCAACTGCATAGAAAGAACTTTTTTGCGAGCTCCCATCGAAGTGAATGAGTCACTGACATAGTCAAACTGAGGTGTTTTATTACAGCTTCGTTAGAACTATTCAATCATATCATACACCAACGGAAACCAACTCTTGGGTTTATTGCCACCTTATCTTAGATTTCACGCAGAATTTGTAGATCTTTTTCAGGAAGTGACGCTGTTTTTACTATTTCCACTAGTATTCATAACTCGTGCGTCGTGCCTAAGAAGCATATCTACGTACAATTGGAAGAGAGAAGGGAAATTTATAGTCTCGAAAATGAAAATATTATGCAATAAATGACTGCATAATTACAAATGCGTCTAGGATAATTAATATGCAATATTTTGTTGTATATGCATATATGTCTGGGTCTGGGTTGATGTTATTCTTCATGGAAGTTGCAACCTAACGATGCGTGAAAGAGCGGACAACTTGCCATTGCAGACTACTGGCTGATTTACTTTGAATTGGTAACTTTTCGAGAGTCATTCAAATGAAGGATTCAAACTTTTCTTTTGACTTGACTTACCCAGACTAGAGTATAACTCGCAGCTATTAGTGCAGTCGACTACTGCCCGAAGTAAGAAGTGGATGCACTGAAGTGAGTCTGAGTTGGTAGAATTATATATAATGTGAATGGTGGTGGAAATTATAAATAGACAGGTGCGGAAGCACATAACCTACTATAACCGCTATTTAGCGAAAACGCATGCATAGGTAAAGCAACCTCTTATATGTAGTAATTTGTTTTGAGATGCCCGTTTGAGTAAACCATGAAAATTTATATCATCTGCTTGTTTTATCCGTAGGTGCTTTTTTTCAGAAATGGGCAAAAGAAGATTTTTGTATAACTACTTTCTTCGCTTTTACTCTCCTTTATGAATTTATGAATTCCGTTTTACTTTCCTTTACTTACCACAAGGTATCAAGAACTATGAACTATGCTTAAGAAAGAAGTGATGGTCTCTGATCGTTATACAAGTATTAACTTTCAAAACGAACATTTTATTCTAGAGTTTAGTTTTCACATTAAGAATAATAATAATAGTAATAATGTAATTGTCATCTATATACAGGTTAAATACAATAGGGTAATACGAGTATAATTAATTTTGCTTCACAATGCAAATAATAATTTAGTATTTCACTATTCCCCTCATTACTCTGTAATCATTAATAATAAATTGGAGGTTGAAAACAAGTAATTAATAATCTCGCTACATACTGATATTTAGCAGTATATAACGTACAGTATTTAGGTACCTAGCTGTAAATTTGACATCTTAATTTCTCGTAATTCTTTTTATTAGATTGAAGGTGTACTCATTAGCAAAACTTTCCAACTGAATATTGCATAATGATAACGGTAATCTACAAACTACTCCAGTACACACTTTTTAAATATTTGCTTAAGTTACCACCAAAATGTTTGATTAAGTGTTAAATAGAGGTACCCAAAATTCCTATTCTCCTACAAATGCTTATCACTGTAATTAATTACTTATAGTGTAGTATTATACTCACTGTTACAATAATGATTATTATTCCCAAGAAATAGTCGGCAGACAGATACATTCCATAAAATAAATCATCTCATGCAAACTCTGTGTCGTACCATTACTCCATTAATTTACTGTTAATTACATACGTGACTTTATTAGGGGTCATTTAAATAAATTAAATATTTACTTTGTGTGGGTGTTGTGAATGCGTCATCATTTCAAATGCCAGTAGACCAAACAGAAAATAGATGACTGCGTAAATATGAAGGTACTCGATTATACTACATAAACTTTCAGAATGGAGTACCATTAGCGCATGTTTAAAATTTCGAATAAAAGCCGTTTCTACCTATTGCTATCGATTGAAGAATATTTGGGTTTGGTTTGACATGGAAGAACATCAGCTACGAAGTCAAATATGAATACTTTTGTTGAAATATTTTTACTCATTTTACGTGTAAGGTGGTGAAAATAACTGATACTGTACCATATAACCAAGTTTACTTAATAAAACAAAATTTTCTCAGGCAAGAATGAATTAACTTGTATCTAAGCTAATATTTGAGGTTATTTTCTTATGACCACCTAACAATTTTCTTGAGTATTCACAGTTCACTGACGAATAATATCTACTTAAGATATCAAGTAATTTCTATACATAAACAAAATCCTTACTAATTAATCTTACTACTAGCATTGTCTTGCCTATTAATCTTAACTTTAAATTTACACAGCCGTCCTAAATTTAATGGTACATTTAAAAACGTTCCTTAAAAGCAAGAATGAATAGAGCTTGAACAAAAACAATGGGACATAATTTAACTTTAACCTTTAGTAAAATCTGTGCCAACCCACGCAATTATTTCCCTGAATTCTTCGCCTCTGACTCGCCCTTCATCTGGCCTCATACAAACTCACGAGTAACAATAGAAAAAACTGTTTTTTCTTGTACTGTGAACCTATTAAAATGTCTATATTACACATAGTAAAGGTATAAAAATTGCTTAAAATCCGGCTTACCAGCATCATCTTAGAGGTATATTTGTATTTTGTATTGAATACGTTCACTTTCTGCTGACTGAGTTTAGAATGCGTATTTATATGCAAGTACCTTTTGTTGAGTTGAGATTAGAGATCCAAACCCCAATTTCTTTTTTTCCTGTCATGCGTGCATTCAGAGTTCAGTTAAAAGGAGAGAGAGAGAAAAGGTAGAGACGATGCTAAAAGCTACAGAGGCTAGAGATTCATTTTGGCATAAACGTATTCAAACTGAAATTTCCTGGATCTGAACTCGTTTTTTTACTGTCGAATTTGGTGTTGTGGTTGTATGCCTCTTGAGAACACCGACAAGCGAGGTGTTTCCGCTACTAGGACTTGGGTTACTGGGCCCAGCTGGATTATTACTCCCTGAAACATTGCTGGCGTTTGTGTTAGTCGCCGTGGTACACGTACTTGAGCTTGTACTGCTCGCAGTTCCAGAAGGATTCCCTCCTCCACCTCCAAATCCTGGACTGATGTTCGAGCAAGAGCTCATTCTCCCTCCTCCTCCTCCTGGCAAAGGTCGCAAAGAGTCTGTGGCGTCCACACCGAGACTGTCACCTTTAAAGGAAGTTGTACATAAATAAATAAACAATTTATTACAAGACTGACAGACGGATACTTTATTAAAAGTTCTGTTACTCTATTACACAAAACACAAGGGCAGAGGGCAAAGGACGTCCTGGTATGTTTCACTTTCCCTCACTCAACTATCAAGTATCAATTTTTGTTAGTGACGGATAAGAGAGACGGGATCCAGCAGATAAGTAGCCTTCTAGCTATACATACTATAGAACTCCAGCTACCGACATGTACGTAGCTAAACGCCCGGAACGAGAAAGGAAAGAGAAAAAGTATAAATGTGTTTGGTGGCGAGTGCGGTCAGAAAAAAGAATTTATCTTCCTGGCTGATTCCTTATGTACCTTTCTCTGCTACTACAGCTTAGCTGCCAGTGGCATTAAAAAATATAAAAATATAACCATTGCAGCTGCTTCTCTTCTCGAAAGGAAAGGCATGCTTTCACTTTCCGTTTTGATTTTCTAGTCTCTCACGCCAAGCAAGCTGATTTCGTATGCTTGATGCATTTTCTCTCGTCTCCTAATTCTTTGCCTGACTACTGCCTATGTCTAGAGGTAGCGTTGTAACGTGTCCATTATATTATTATCATTCTTCTTCCGTATTTATATGCACCTATCCTATCTACAGTTCTTCTTTCTCTCTCTCTCTTCCACTGAAATTGTTCTTTCCCAACTAGAAGCACGGTCAAAATCAAAGGAAGTACAATTTTCTACGTCCGCATCCACGTGCCAAAATAATGCCTTTCTGTAGAGTTTTTCCTTTAACCAGAGTAACCGCAAAGGGAAAAAGCTCTTCTGGACTCTCCACGCATCTCCAAAGTCCATGCAATATTTTCCTTTGTGTCTAAGTATTTTCAATGTATGCTTGCGCTCGCTGTGTCCTTATATTATTTTGTTGAATCATTGTAAACTCAACGTACATTTTTAAAAGAAAAAGTGTATAGGAACATCAGCAGAACTCAACTACTTTAAAATGTCTCTCTTCTCCACCTTTGAAACTCACTCGAACGTGAAAAGTATAATGATAGTTATTATGTTGATGCAGTGCAGCATGGGCGCTTTCATTTCTCTTCTCCCTACCTTTCAATTCTTTTAATTTTAAGAACATCAAGAGCCCATTTGCCGTTAGAGATGAATCGAAAGACGTATACCACAACATAAAAATACGTAGCTAGTACCGACTCAAAGCTTCGTTTTATTTCATGCATCACATTTAATTATGTCTTAAATTAAAGAGAATACTGAATACATAAAGAGAAAAACGAATTGCTTTCTATTCTACTGTAAAAAAGAAATTTTTATCTACCTGCAACTTGATTCATGTAGAGTCGAATGGCACTCTCAGGAATGCCTTCGTCGATATCAGGAACAAACTCAGGCGGCACCATTTCCAAACAGCTTTGCCCCGGGTTCATATTCGGGTTTGGGAAAACAGTCTGGATGAAGTCAGGAATTGCCATGGGCATTGGTTGTGGTTGTTGATGCTGATGTTGCTGTTGAGCCTGAATATGATTCTTTTTCAAAGTTCCAGTGCCACTGCCTCCGCTCGTTACTGTTGCTCCGTACTGTTGGTGTTGTGTTGGAGTTAGTGCCACTGTGACGGACATGGATGGTGGCTGTTGATGTTGCAGAGTGTGACAGGCAGGATGATGCTGACGGTGATGGGCATGAGAATGATGAGGATTATTAGCCCGCTGCAACGTGGCAGGACTTCCTAGACCCATTAATGGCGACGACGATCTAGGTGATCTCATTAACGTTCCGGATGGTGAATTGCATTCGATAGTGGTTGTTGTTCCTGATGTACAAGAACTACTCGTTGCTGCTGTGGCCGCCGCAGCAGTCATCAATTGATGTTCTCTTGAAGGGGGAATTCCAACGGGGAATTGATTCATCGCTATTGACTCCGGACCGGCGTACATCTGTGTGTTATGGAATTCACCAGGATTCATCGACGAGGAACAACAGGGGGTCCATTTGTAGTCATCCTGGGGAATACGGTGTTTGTAGAAGTGAGAAAGCATGAGAAAAGACATTAAAACACAAAAGGTTCATGATCAGTGCGTTAAAGGTTAAAGAATTTATGCGTTTCGGAGGCGACTTTGTCTCGCCGTACTAATCGCAAGACAGAATAACTATATCAGGATTTTATTTCCTTCGTTTTATGGACTAATTTTTAAACAGTCTTTACAAAACAAAGTATCCTTGCATCATGTTTACGTTCAGTTTCTGTACACAATGAAATGACATTTTAGATATTTAGTTTGATTCATTATGCGTTATTCTGCTATTCACCTGGTATGTTGACTTTTGGGGTGTGCCACTGTGGCTGCTCCGGCGGCTTCCATTGTCAACGAGGTTGACAGGGATGTTAAAGCCTCTCTTTCGGTGACACATGATTGCTGAGAAAACAACGAGATTCAATAGGATGAGACAAACTCCCACGGTGAGGGTAACCGTCAAAGCTGTGGTGTAGTCGTATTCTCCATTGGTCAAACCGAGACCGGCAACTCCGGCATTCGGCGAACTCGACAATGGTGCACCTGGCTCTCCCCCGCCTCCACGAATTTCAACCTCGACCTCATTTGAGTCAATACTTAAAAACCATTAAAATAAATAAAGAGAAAGTGAAAACAACATGAAGAAAACAAGTTCAACCTTAGAATAATCACTTCACTTCCTTCACAGCCTTTATGTTTGCAACAAAATCATTTTCTAGGTAAAGATTCTGCCGACTTCATTCCTTTGTGAGAGAAAATTGAGAGCAGACAAATAATTATGGATTGAGTAACTAACTATTCCAAGTAGGAAAAAATAAGTAACTGGTTGTTGGAGTTGAATTCATACAACCACATAGATTTCAACAGAACTATATCCAAATACTGTTTATTGAAGCTGCTGCTACGTCTGATAACGAAGAAAGCAAAGCTGGGTTAAGCTTTAGCGAGATTTTGCTTTCTGCTTGATTTGCCAGTGGTTGTCATCATTATCATCATTACGAGCCATCTGATTTAGCCAACTTGTTTTTCCTTGTACCTGTCTTGTCACGTAATTCCTGCTTCTATAGGAAGTAAACCGTTTTTTCTTGACGATTTCGCATTGGTGCTTCTATATTAGTTTATATGATTTTTGGTGTTCACAGTACTAACAAGGATGATGATAATATAAAAATAATACCTACAAATATAATTTTTAGTATAGGATTTATTTATGATCTTTCTAAATTGATAGTTTTACAAGCTTTCGTTTCTCCTTTCTCCCCTGAATACCTAAAATGAGGGAGTGAAGTAAAGCCGAGTCACGTTTCTTGATTTTTTTTCTGCATCAACGCCAGAGAAAGAAAATCTGCTCTGTTGTGCAAAATGAAGAAACGGACATGACATCAAGTTGACCCCGGAAAATGAAGTGAGTGAGTGAGTGAAAGAAGACGTTGGAAGTTGTCACTCATTGTGTAATCGATTCGTTTCTATTTTACCCCCTTTCCCCTTTTTTACCTTCCTCTACTGCTCCATTCTCCACACATTTCCCGATCCTTTTACTATTTTCTCCGTATAAATATCAACAATCATTGTGTGGTGTGTCTATTTTTTAAACATAAAATATCTGATCCAATAAAGCTGAATAAAACATCTAAAAAATTCGTCAGATTTGAACCCAAGTTGTAGCAGCAAGCGTCGATTCAGCGATACGTTGTATTAACATATACTCTCTGATTAGAAGAGAGATTAAAAAAGTTTAAGACGTGAAGGAATACAGATACCAGGGAAAGAAGATATTTCTAAAGAAAAACTACTAAATCTGAAATTTACCATGCACAAAAGTGAACTCCTCCGTATTTTTCTTATATTTCTTAGAGGTGCATCAAAGGGAGGAAAGTCACGACATAGCAAATCTGTAAGTAGAAGGCCCTATGCTATGTTGTGGTTTTGCGTGGTTCCTATATATATTGATCAAATGGAGTTCTAACTTTGTTGTCTATGTTGCTTCTGCCTTGCTGCAAAAAATATTCCCGGGCTGAGAAAGAGAAGCAAATGCAGTGTTCCTGAAAATCCCAGGGGGTCCTATCTCTTAAAAGACATCCATTCAAGCAAGCATCGCATCAAAAAAACGCAAACCTACCCTTTCTACGTATTCAATACAATCAGCAGAAAAGACCACCCAAGAAGCAGCAATGACAACAGCAACACATTGCACACATCCAGTGTTTGAAAACTGTTTTATCTCCTGATACGCTTCCTGCAACAATGCAATTTATATAAATTTATATTTGCGTACCTGGAAGGAAAATTAGGTGCCATATATCTCGAAGAAAAATTTCCATTTACTTATAAACCTTTTTCTGTCTACCCTTCTCTTTTTTCACTCCGTCCCTGGCAGAATAAAACAAATCACGAAATAGGGGCCACATTTATGTGGTCTTCACCTAACCATTATATAAGTGAAAGCATCATCATCATCACCCTCACGAGAGAAAAGAGACTTTGCTGTTTGTTCTTATGTTATCGTATCTATCTTTAGCAGCCAACAAGGTGTTTTTTCTTTCTAACATTTAGAAATGATGGTTTTCTCCTCACAGTCACAATGTTACAGTGAAAAGTGGAAATGACATAATAATAAAAAAGCATTTTTCTTCCTTACCGAACACTATGCCTAGTTCCTTGAGTGAGCGGAGGCTCTGTGGACTCGAGACACTCCGTAGTTGTCAATGTGTTCCCTGGGGAAACGGTCTGTTGCTGGCCAATAGCCGTGGTACTGTTATTATTATTATCCCCGGTCATGACAATTCCCACTCCTGGAGCTAACCCAAAACCTGGAATTGGTTCGCCCACAGAGTATGGTAGTAGAGGACGTACAGGCCCTGAAAAGAAATACGGAGCAAAAATGATGTATACAGATTGTGTAAGAAGTAAACGAATTCGAAACCATTTCAAAAGAAGTGTATAATTTATCATGTACGTTCGTCCTGGCTATAATGGAAATACAGGAACTATAAGTAATTACTGAGGGAAAGCGTTCAAACAAAAGTCAACGGTTTCCTTTTTTCCCACATATCTTTTCTTTCTCGTTTCATTTATTTTGGGCTAGGTGACCTTTAGCTATACACATTTTAACCCAGTGTAATAAAATGTACTTGAGTCTACACTGAATAAACTATAAAAGGGAATTTTTTTTGACAGGGTGCGTAAGGAAAGAAAGCATGACAAATAACAGAACATCATTTTTATTTGGCTTCATTTTCATACTTGGTGAAGTGTTGGATTTTCTGTAGAACGAACTCTTTTGTCGAGGTTATGTGTGTTGCTGTTTATTTAGTAAATCAAGAAAGAAAAAAAAGCGTGGCTTTGCCTTTCCCTTCAATTATTGTATTTTATTTCATTTCAGGGAAAGTAGTATTATGTTGAAGCACAAAGGTGGGTAAACAAATTCTGGGTAAATACTTGGTCTGTCCATTGCACTGGCAAGAAAAGATAATACGACAAGTACGTAGTATGTAACCAACACATCCCCGAAAGATTCTCAAGTATTCTTTTGTCACTTGAGTCAAAGGCTGAATTCTAAAACACTGTTCAAATGAGATCCATCCCACATTAAGCTTTTAACGAAACAAGACAAACTAGATTTCGCAATCTTATGGCTATATGCTTTTCACAGCTTCATTTAGACAAATAAGGTACACCACAAGCTTTTATTTCATTTTCTTAAGCAAAATAAGAAACTTGGGAAGGGCGGAGATGCTTTCAACAGCAATAAGCACTGCTTGAATTGTACTCGTCTTGCATATTTAAAATGCATTCGTGCTGACAGAAGAAGACGTGTCAGCTTGAAGGACAGAGCGAAAGCGGTCGTTCCTAAACACGACAGTGGTAATTGTGTTGTTGGATTGATTTTAATTTGGAAAATCACAACTTACCAACATATAAATTCGGATTGTCATCCTGAAAAGCGTGATGCGCAAGACTTACATCGGAGCCAGGTAGATGAATCTAAACGAAGAAACATTATAGTTAGCAATTGATATGGTATATCGTATAATAATGTTACTCTTACTTGTGGGATTAAATTTAGCCACAGAGCCATCTTATGTGCGCGAAAGAATGACCTAATTTTTGGTTTTGTGTTTGTCCCTAGCTCCATGTACTTCTGAGATCCTGGTTCATAAGCGTCCCAGTGCAGGGAGCGGAGACGCCTTTCCCGAGAACTCCCGCCTCCACCACCGACAGCTGTAAATTTAGGTTATCACATAATGGCATGACTTTACATAAACAATTTTATTCTATCACCTAAAGTACATTGCATCACAAAGTCGATAGTGGAGATTCTCCAATAGAGAGTTACGTAATTTATAAATGTAACAGCACCAATGTACTGAATGCAGGATTATTAAATATGATCTGTTAGCAGTTATTGTCATAATAAGACTTGCCTAAGCCTCCACTCGATCCCGTTATTGCATCTTGGTTTCCTGATAAGCTCAACATCATTGGTGGTTCATTCACATTCGGATCCCTGTAACACATTGTAAACACATTTTTGATTGCAACATGAATTTATGAAACATAATTCAGAGAAATGTCAAGTCTGCCAAACTCTCGTCTAAATGTGTTTGCATCTCAGTCTAACCGCGAAATTATTATGACCTAGTAAAAAGCAAAATTTTCAATTCGTCTGTGAGTTTCTAAATGTCTCACAATGTTTTACAACCCCACATCACTCATGCACATGTCTAGAAGAGGCATGATTAGAATATTATGCTCAGTGGTTTTTGTTTTCCCTTGTCTCTGCGGTTCAACTTTTCCCCGCAGAGTAATCTGCATAAATTAATATACATAATAAAATATTTTAAACTTCTGCTTTCTCTTTCTGTTAGTCCCTCATAAATTACCCATTCTTCCCTTTCACATAGAACCGTTTACTTTGGAGTTTTGAACACACAGTTTGTGATCCTGATGGTTTGGTTTATTTTCATTTCGTTTGTCCCCTTCCTCTAAAATAAATACCACTGACTCTCTTTGTCTAAAATGGAACAAAACGGGATAGGACACGAAAATTTGCTAAGGATCTGCTAAACTCATTTCCGATTATTGTTGTCTTTCTTCAAAGGACGCCAGCCGCCGACGCCAAGGCCACCCACGCAGGGTCTTTCGAAACTAAAATCTCTAAATGAAATGGAAATTCGTGTTAACACATGTAACACATGATAAAATAGTCTAGGAAGGATGTTATGGCAAACATTATAATATGCTTTACAGCAACAACCATGAAAATACCAGTAGAATATAACATAACTTATCTGCTTCCGTAGCATATAAACAGTGAGATATGATAAGAGAGAAAGCGAAAGCACGACATTCATTTGCGAAGCTTACTAATTTACTTTGTCGTCCTGATGGCGTATTTTATTTTTCTTTCAGATTTTATAAAAGAAACGGCTTTTCTCTTGATTTCTCCCGTTTCTAGTTACTACATGCTCGCATTTCATCAGCTCAACAAAGTCATTCCAATTTAATGAATTTTTCTTTTTATTGTAGACGTTTGTTCCGCATTCTTTTCCATCGCACTCATTCAGTTTACACTGCTGGCTCATTCACTCACGTAGAGAACACGTGCTCATAATGAAAAACTTCCCCTTTCTCCATATTCATCTTCTGAATTCCGACTAACAAAGTGAGATGCAACAGAGCTTAAAGTTAAGACATGAGAAATTCTTATTGTGTTAAAAGGGAACTTGCGCTCCAGCTCCACTTTGCCTTGCATTGCCTGGTGCCGCCACTACGATTTTCATAAGTATTATATTAGGTATGTTATATCTGGAGAAATCATAAATCACAGTGGCTGGATACAACACAGCCCTCCGATGCACGAAGAGGAGACCCTGCTAGACACATGTAAGCGTAACAAACTAGTTTCACTTGGTAATTAGTTTATCACGGCCTCTATATTAAAAGAGTCAGTGAGATCATCTTTATTTCATTCTTTAACTACACTTACATCTGTTTCATGCTTTACAGCTGTAACTAGTAACTTTTCAAATCTTAGTTGAGTTTACTCACTCCTTCTCTGTGAACCTAAGAAAACTTAATGTGTCCACGTTATGATATGCATCACTTTATGGGTGCGTGTACACATTCTATCTACTTTATTATACTTTTACTACAAGATTATGCCACAGTTTTTAGCTTTTTGCAAATGTGTGCACAAACTGTAAATAGGTCAGACTTTGCATCCATAATGTATCATGATTACATTAGACGTACCCGCTCTTCACAAAGTTGGAGGCATAATGTACCAATGTCTCAGCGACGACTGCATCCTGCTTGCTGAAGTTTGCCATGGATGACCATGGAGAAATGAATTGTTGGCCACCCAAAGCCGGTACATTGTTCGTTACGGGAAGTCCCATGATATAAGGCACGATATCACCTTCCAGTGACCCTAATCTCTGTGTAAAATATATACAAAGAGAAAAATTAAGTTCCTCCGATGAAATGAGATGAGATGAAGCCACGTTTTGTTTGCTTTCCTGCTCCACTAGCTCCAGTCATGACATGCATACAATTCATTTGCAGAGACGAGAGACGTGACTGAATTGACGTCAGTCGCCGGTTTTATTCTTTCTCCGGGACGCCAGAAAATGTTTTAACATAACAAGGTAAAACACCAAGAAATAATGACTCCATTTTTGTTTACATATGACCACAACAAAAGTGAATACTTTAGTAGGCAGTAATATCATGAATTGTTAATGCAGCGAGTTGAGCCACTCATGAGAAGAGAAAACAAAGTGGAATAAAAATTGTCATACTTTGGATACCAGCCATCCTCATCTTTGGTCTGTCTACGGACATTTCGATGAGATGGTGGAGCCAAGTGAGCAGACTTAGTTTGTTTGAGTAAACTTCATATTTCATAAGCTCTGGTACTACTGGCACAAGACTAACCTTATATGGAGAATGGTCGCTTTCCATTTTGGAAGTATGGACGTGAGAAAAATGCAACACAAAAGTTTTTCCTTTTCTTCTCGAGTGAATTAAAGCAACCTGAAGAGCTGGTCCGACAACCAAACAATCACTAAGCGCCTCCACAGTCGCATCTTTAAGGGGAATCGGGTGGAACATAGGCTGCACACACAAAATCGAAAACCCTTAACAATGGTTATTTTTTATACATAATACAAAATACAACGTGGAAGGATATTTTAATTTAGCAGGAGGTTTTGTGAGTTATTAATAGCCGAACGAAATTAGTCTTCATATCATGCGTCAATCAGGAAGAAACGCAAAACAATCGTACCCGTTCCCAGTCGGTGTACTCGTTCCGCACAATTGAGTAGATCTCCTGCTGGTGAAACGTGAACACGTTCCGTACCAAGGTGCGCAAAATCCGGTCCCTGTGATCTGACTCGAAACCGTTTTTCAGCTCGGAACTGCTAAGCTCGTGAACCCCCTCGCTGGTGGTGAACATGAGAAGAATTTGCGAACGGAGGAAGTGCTCACTCAGTTCGCCTTCCATCATCATCTTGGGATTCCGGATGAGGATATTGTCTACAAAGGGGGCGAACGCAGGTAAAAACCGCGGCCTGTCCAACACAACGTTTAACAAGTCCGAAAGATGTTTGCGTCGAAGACATGGCGCTAGATCACTCTCCGGATGTGACAAGGGCAGCCTTCCCACACAACCTAAGTGAGCAGATACTTGCGATGCAATATCTTCGGGCCGCCGTTGCAGGGCCCAAGGGCTTAGTACTGAGCCACTTATCAGTATCGCTCGCTGAAATAAACCTTTCACACAACCACACAAATGCAATCAATAATCTCTTTGAGTGACTCTGATAAGTGCTGCATGTGACAGCCTGTAACTTTGTGGACATGACTGTCAAGGAAAATGTCACATTACAACTTTCAAATTACTTTTACCTACATTTTCCTTATAACAGTTCATTTCTGTGAAATTGGCATACTTTGATAATACAAAATAGCACAGATAAAGTTTAGCTACCAGCATGACCATTTCATATTTTATTTTCTCGCAAGATCGATTTTTTTATTTGTTTACTCACCTTTGGCAATTTGTGCGACAAGCAAAAGATTAGCAATCACAGCTCCGGTCCGATACCCGAGCTAAACATGACAAAGAACAGTTAAAATATTTAAATTATTTCATAAGTTCAGTTACTACCTGACTATAAATATCATTGATTGCATGTAAATTAGATGCAAACTTTCTTGGCACGAGAGCCGTAACCCCATACAGATTAGGCAGCAGCAGGTAACCTTATAAATTTTAATTGTGAAAAATAAACACTACAAGAAAAATTGAGAATGAACTCTCCAATGAAGTTTACTAATGCAAAGAAACAAGTGTAATAAGTTCATATACTTTTTAAAAACCACGAAAGGTTACTGTCAACTATGACAAACCGGAAACATCAGAGATTTTAAAGACTACCAAGTATAAAATATGTAGAATTGGAATTATAAAGGTCCAAAGTCAACATGCATAATCGATCTACGGAACAGCTTTCGGAAGCTTCATTTTGAGATACAATAATAATATAATCTTATATTAATGCTCGATGCATAAAAATGATTGAGGATGAAATTCCTAAAAAGAAAATATTGGCAAAGGAAAGAGAAAGAATAAGTGTCAGAATCATGTATTGAGTATTCAAGGGGATCACGTCAGCCGATATGAAAATGTATGCTTTACGAATCATTAGCTTCACATGATAGAGGCAACATGTCAAAGGGCATGTAAAACACTTGTATCTTGGGGGAATGTTTTGCGACATCCCGATTTTTTCAATTTGGATAAATATAAGGAGGTTATGCATGTAAACGTTTAGATGTCCGATATCTCATCGGATTTTGTGTTCACCCCAAATACGGGTTCATGGGGCTACCAGATACCTTTGTTGAAAATGACGGATGCACTGAAGTGCCCCATAGTCCCCGTAGGAGATAGTATGCCGAAGTAAAACATCGGGGTTCATTGTGTGTGATGAATGGGCCAAACGTTTGTCGTCGAAATCACAAATACTTTGATCAGGTTGTAATGCGATTAGCCTTTACTAAGAGAGAGTACTGTGATATTGTTGTATATTGCATGTCTGGATGATAATAACAACAAATACATTTGAAATTTATCAAGCTGAGCCAAGCAGAACCTGTACTATCGGTTTTTACTTCAATTTTTGTGCAAACCTGTAGCACCTTTTTGCCTACACCATTCAGTTTTATATATTATATATTTCATACCGGGATATTTCCGTAAATCTAGTTAATTCTGTCATCATAAATGTGCTGATAATAATTAAAATAAACTTACCAAACTGATCCTATTTCGATCTCCGCCAAAACTCTCCCCATTTTCTCTCACCCAATGAAGTGCCGCTATCACATCCAATAAACCAAAATTACTCTGTTGGTTGCTTGTTTTCAAGAAACCTGAAACCCAACAAGAACAAACAAACAACAAAGTCATCATTCTGCTCCAGATTGATGTTCAAAATGGTCAACGCGTCAATTCTCAAGCAGGTAATCTCATTGTAGTTATGCTCCCTACCTACGTACATATTTATTATTGCCAAGTGTCTACTTTCTCTGTAAGTTCTTTCTGAGCCCACATTACACGTTTTCCTTCTTTATTTTCCTCTGTTGCTAAACTTTTTCGTATTCATCAAAGACAAAAAGTGGCTGGTTTGCCGTATACCTACCAACCAATCTGCTGCCGCTTTGTTTCTGTTCTATCTCCACTTTCTTTCTTCACTCTTCACACACTTTACTACATTTGGTTTTAAAAGTTGAACATCATTGATTCGAAGGAAGGGAATTTCAGTCAGACTTTGAAGTGAAAGTTTTTTCTCTCCTTCTCTACTTTCTATCGACACTTTCTTCATTTAAATTGGACATCATCTATTTCCATTCTCACTCTCAAACTGAAAAAGTTGGGTGAACATGACTCATAGTCATACTCGCCATTACCATCAGCAAAATCTAGAAAATCAGTCCAAGTTGATAAGATCAGACAAAATAAACTTTTTCTCTTCTACCTAGACAACTTTTTTTGCTTTCGGTGCTGACGATGATGATGAGTAGAGCAGTGAGCAATGAACGGAGAAGGAGGAAAAAGAGGTTTGCATTTGTTTCAGTGATAGTGAATGAATGAAAGTTACAAGTTGCGTACAAGTTTTCTCCCTTTCCCCCTCTTTCAGTACCACAGGGCATCATAAAATGTTACCAGATACCGGAGGATATTGAAAGTCAATATTTGCAGAAGAAGAAACAACAGCAGCGTAAAATCCACAGAAAGGGAGGAAAAGCCCATTGGCGTTATATCGTCATCATTATCATCACCATCAAGATAAGCATCAACATCAACACAGTACTGCTTTGCTTTGTAGCGATGATCAAAGAGGTTACCCCAAAAAGGAAGTATTGAACGAGTGAGTAAGGAAACTAAAAACTATTCCTAAATTCACAAAGTATAACAATCAAAGAGCATTTAAAGGATCACATAAACTGGCAACATAACAGATAGCAGATTAGTTATACTGAAACTGTGATAACACTCATACATAAGTTTTGCTTTTGTCTATGTCTCACGATAAGTTATAATAAAAGCCTCTATTTCTCTCCAAAGTTTTTCTTTTCAAAGGGTGAAGAAACTAAAAACGAGCATACTTTTGAATTTGTCACAGTATTACCCGGAATTACCAATATTTCACACGTTGATACATTGCGCAATAATCCTGTCGCGGAACTTGAATTTTGGATAATCCTCTACTGTATTATTATTGTAACTTACGAAGGGAAAACTGTGTGAAACTAACCGAATGGACGTTTAACGGTTATTGAACACCAAATGTTGCGCTCCCGTCACTGAGATAGGAAAATAAATGGACACATGTTTTATTTACCTAGAACTCCTAAGCGGTAGTTGAATGTGACCACAATATGATTTCCTAAACTAGCCATGGCGCCACCATCGAACTCATTTCCGGAGCCCCAATCCCAGCTTTCACCATGGATGACCAAGACGATTGCAAATTTTCCGGGGCGCAGTTCTTCAGCTGAAAACAATCAATCAATTATTAGAATTTTGTATCCCATTACAATGTAACTTTTAAATAAGAATTGCATCATATAACTTATTGAATCCGGTGAGCAATAATTAATTTATTTTCTTTCATTTGTCAGTCAAGCCCTTAACAAAATGAGAGTGATTTTTTAACCAGATAAAACCGCCGTATGACACCTGGCATCCTCAATTATCCTGTTAATTAATTCATTTATGGAACGAAAATGAGTCATCGAACGAAAGAAAGGAAGTTGTCGCGCCATTAAAACTTCATTCGAGCAAGTCAACCGGTTGTTTTAAGCGATAACCGATTGACTGTCTTAGGTAATTGCGAAAGTCATTTTCGTGTTCTGGCAGTACAGAAAATACTTGGAGTTGTAGAAAGAGAAGGAAGTGCTGAACAATAGTAATTATGGTTGATGACGTTTGCCCAAAAAACTAAGTTCTGAGTAAATGTTACGAATTCCGCAGTGCAATCACCATCATCGTCAACTCCTGACCTGAACATTTCTTGTTAGTTTTAGTGCAGTAATCAAAATGCACGTTTTAGTGTTAGGTGTTTCAAATAAGTCAAACCAAAAAGTTCCAATAATAGAAATAATGGGGTTTAGTTTAGCACGTATTATAAAAATCTTACCCAAATATTCTTTTTACTTATACAAGCCAAACCTAACCTTTCCTTTGTTTCCTCTCCTTGTTTAAGTTTCGCAATCAAATTACATGCTTCCTAGCCTTTTCCAGATTCTCGTGTTTCTGCTACTGTTGCAGCCTTCTTGTTTTTGTACTGTACTGTCGACAACGACTATTCTTATCCTAATACCTAATAATAATCGCCTAAGAGTGTTTTCCTCTCGAATTTTTGCGCGCCGAATAAAACGATCATACAACACATGGGCATAAACAAAATAATGGGGAAAAAAGGAAAGGGAAGTGACCAAAGAATAAATATAACTATATAATAACGGCACCATCATCGTCGTCGTCGTTATCCTCATGCCACAAAAATACGCACATAATCTTCCTTGCACCGTCTGCCTTTTGCTTTCGTTTTTGTGTGCTCCCATAATATGCCGGCATATGCCGATTCCATCGTCAACTCTAAGCTGAATGACATGATGCTTTTAGCCTTTTCCTTTCTTTATGCATCACCGCTACTAAAAACAACTTTTCGTCATAAAGTAACCACAAATAGCATTTCTGGTTACATTCTTTGACATCCTTTCCTTTCGCTGTGTCCCTCTCCTTTATAGATGACTAGGACTATAAAAACTGTGGTGAACCTTCCCAAGAATGAAAAAGGTCCTTTTGGCTGCTTCTACCAGCAGAAAATCCAGTAATGCAATATGTTATTCACATCTACATCCCAAGAATTTTCCGTCTCATACGCTATGTATTTATCTACCTTCTCTTTTTATTATTCTTGTCCACGGAAGAAAGAAAGGAACACAACGAATTTTTGTGGTTACGTTACGGAACTTTATACTGGCACACTACAATAATTCCACTGTGTGCATTTCTGCATGGACGATTAGCCAGCCAAAGTGGAAGTAGAGGCAAAAGAGGGGAAACCCCTTCCTCCTCTTCTTTTTGTAGATACTCATTGTTGATGTATGGGTTATTATTACTACAGAGAAGCACTTTTTATACTTTCATTCACTTTATTGCTGTTGTGGCCACCGATACGCACTATGATACAGGCAGACATGCACAGAGGAAAGTTGGTCACTTACTCTTTCCTTTCTTTTTTCTTCGTTTTTAAAAACATTATATAAACCAAAGTTACTTTCGTATCACGCTCAGACTGCCAGGCGGCTTTCCAGGAGTGCCAGACAAATGACTTTCCATGCGAAACTTCTTACTAAAGCAATCAGTTGCGAGCCAGATTCTTTTGCAAACTTCCACTTTCGGTTGAGTTTCTTTATGTTGTGTTAGTTTATAGTTTTTATAGTGTAATATAAAATATTTTTTACTTTACTTCTGAAAAAAACAAATTGACACTAATAGTATAATAACATGGTGAAGCAATGTTTCGATTTTCTTATCTATGGCATGACGCTCTCTGCCTGAATGTTGCAGTCATATATTTTTAGATAGATTTAGGACACAGTAGACAACAGAGAAATGTTCCCAATTTATTAACATGATTTTTACAATATGACCCGCATTACTTTATTATAAACTTAGTGCTAATATTTACAGTCTTGCAAAGTTTTGATAAGCATCAGTGAAAGTAGTAAAAATCGTTCCTAATTATTATGTGGCTGCAAAATTAAATTACAGAATGAAACCAAGTGCAGCCACACGAAATGAAATTAGTTAATGGATTTTTTACTTATCCAAACCACGAAACAAATACGCAGCATTTTGTACTATCATTTATCAAGCAGCCACGATTACGAATCATTGTTGTGAACTTTGCTTATCATATGCTGTCAGTTTACCCTTTATTTATAGGCATCTTTGTGCACAACAACTGGGGCGCTGTTCCTACTACTTTCTTAATGTGTTGTTATATTCAAATTTAAGAAATTTCCGCCTGCACGTGTTTCCGTTTCTTTTCAATGAACCCAGTCACGCAAGGCCTCGTTCTCGTTTCAATGAATGCTTATCAATGAGTTATTGTGTAAGGTATGCTGCGATTTGCTTCATAAACACATCAAGAAAATTAAAAATATTTGTTGTTCGAAATAGGCGAGGAGAGATATCTCTTTAAATGAGTTCAACATAGTAATAGTAATGATGAAGAGAAAACCACACTGGAGGTGAAACAGAAACAGTAACACAACAGGTAAAGAACGTGCGAAGGGAAATGAAATGATCAATTTACTTTAACTAACTTACTGCAATTTTCCAATTTATCTATTCTCGTTTTCATTGGAATTTATTCGGGTAAAAAATTCTTGGAAATGGAAACTCGAATGTTTTTCAGGAGCATAGAATTATCGAGCGGATTCATCAGAATCGTTATCATCAGTTTCATCATTTTCCTCGTGTGACTGTGATGATAACGACGTTGATCGTTATGATTGGATTCGTTCGGCTGTTCACTCCTTTTTAATATTTCGATATTATATTTGCACAAGAAGAACTGGTAAAAAGCGGAGAAAAAGGGAAGAGACTGATTGGTTCATCAAAATCAAGATGCCTTTCATCATTCAATTACGACTGCCTTCTTTTCCACTCTACTCAACTCAGCTTACTTAAAATTCCAAACTTTCCTCCAGAGTCGTTATGATGTTATGTTAGTTATGAAACGTTAAAAATTCACTTGGGTGACTGAGAGGAGCCATCAGCAAAAAAGGAAAGTTCAAATTTACATACAAAATACAGATATTCCAAATATGTGCCCATGTGTACAACACCCTTAACTTTCTCTTAACTTTTAACGGAGTGAAAATCTAGTCGGATTTTGTAGCTGATGCCGATAATCTTGAAAACGAGAGAAAATAAGAATGAGGGAAAGGAGATGCCGTGGCTTTATGTATTTATATGCTAAATAATATAATGTATTATATATAACAGTAAAAAATCTCATTATCCTGGAAAAATTCTATACCCACGTTCCCTGCCTGCCTGCGTGTCTTTGACACGAACCCTTTTTATACCGAAATGATTAAAATGCTAATCAGCACAAGTCCTTTGTCATAGTCGTAGTTCCGGTACAGAAGAAGAAAAAGGAAAAACTGTGTGCACGGATTCCCAGTGTAAACATGGGAAGGAGATGAGGAAAAAGCGGAGAAGAGGACCAAAGTCTAAAAATAAGTCTTAAACTCCGAAAGAAAGAAAGAGCGTGAAACAAGAAAACTTGGAGAACAGAAGAGAGAAGATAGACGAGGCGAAATATTATGGCAATAGTCATGTCTTCCACTTTCCAATAGTCTCATAGTCATGGAAGTGTGCAAACGAAAAAAGTCGGAGTGCCTGGCACTGGCAAAAGAATATGCTCTGCAACAAGCCACTCACTAGATTTAGACCACCCACACATTATGATTATTACTCTTCCAAACTCTAGCTCCTAAGCCATGTGGAGCAGAGCAGGAGGAAAAAAATGTGCCTTCTGTGAGTACATTTATTTCTCCTCCTTCAGTGTCCCATAGTTTATGCAATTTCTATACAAAAACTTTTTCACTCCTCCAAAGGACATAAATACTGACTTGCTTACAAGTAAGAATGAAAATAAAATGTGGACACATTTAGAGTGGAAGGGAGCAGTTAGATTCACGAGGCGATGCTTGCAATAGGTAAAAAGGTGTAAAGGCACGCAAAACTGTGACACGCACAGCATGACTTGGTTTTCTTCTTGCCTTTTCATTTTTTTCTATTCTCTTTCTCGCCACGGCCGCACACCAAATACACACTTAAGAAGTTAAGAAAGCCGCGTTTTCTTTTAATTCTAAAGCTAAGTCTCTCCTGTGGCAGCAGTGGCAGCAGCACCAGCTCCTTTGTCATATTCTCATATCAACATCGTAAATTTTATGAGGCAACACATAAAGCCAAAAACTCGACTCCCCACGGTCCGTTTTGCTTCAGAGTAGTAAGCTAGAAAAAATGAGGAAATGAGGAAAACAACATGGCTTCGTATTCATCTTTAAAAAGTATATACCTACATTACATTCCACCTTTTTCTTTATCCCAAATAATAATAATAATAACTAAAACGGAGCAAAACAGTGGCACCAAGGCTGTAGGTAGTTCGTTAGCCAGACCAGAACTAATCATAAATTTTTTCATGCTTTCCCCTCGTGTGTATTTTTTGGCTCGTACCAGACAAACGGCATGAGTATGACATACATCGCGTGGCAATTTGAAGATAACAAGCAAAAACTTTCTTCTTCCTTTTCTTCCTTTCAACACAGCTTTCTCCTTCCTTTCTTTCAGTCGCCAGAAAGAAAATATGGTGTGGTTTCAAAAGAATATTACATTAGGATTAATTTGGAACCATTTTTGTCGTGTGTCGTGGGAAAAAATAAATTAATGTATGCATTTATTTACGGATAAAATATAACCCCAGCTTGCTACATGGTCTTCAAATGGAGCAAATGTCAATTGGAGGAAATAATATTGTATAATGCTTGGCTATTTGTCTGATAATCCATCCGTTTTCCCTGTATTTCATTTTTCTAAATTCTAACTTTATATCTTAACCAATTTTGAAAGCCATTGTTTAGTCAAATGCAAAATTAAAATTTTCCCTACAAATAATGTGTCACTTGGATAACCAAAGTGTAAAAGTCCTGGTTGTTTTCAAAAATGGGTCAAAATTTATCAAAATGCCTTTCTTGCAATACAATATAAATGGAAAATATTTGAGTTAGAAATTTTGTGTTTGCAACACTTTGTTTTTCTTTTATTACATACTTTGTTAAATTATTATGGCGAGTCAATCGAAATTACGACGATAACCGAACTTTTTTACTATCATCGTAGCGTTTACTCCCAATCTACTACGGTATAAGAAAATTAAAACTATACAAATGACATAGAAGGTCAAAAACAGTTTCAGGCGTGGCGTACCTTTATTTACTGATGGTACAAACAGGTTCAAATAAAGACAGTCTTCACTTTGGTTCGCCAGATGTGGGATCAGCTTTTGAATGAGTTGGTAACGTTGCACTGTCATCGTTTGCAGCACCTTTGTTTTATTGGAGATGTCGGGAAACTTTTGTGGACATGCCGGGGGAAAGTTGACGGCAAGACGAGTGCCTCCCCACGGCAGAGGCGCGACCTAAAAGTTGAAATTAATTCCTGTTTTAATTTATGCTCACAGTTTCCCCCAGTTCACTAATAAAATAATGATAAAACGTTAATTGCGTTATACGAACCGGTGGCATAAAGCGATATGCATTGACTGGCGGTGATGCATAAGGGATTCCCAAGTAGGCATTTACGGGATCTGAAAAACGAAAAAAGAAACTGAAATAATGACACCAACTGACAAACAATGCGAGTAACGGTAAGTGTTTTACAATATTTAATGAAGTTTGATTGTGGTGTGGCTTGATAATTTATGTTGCACAGGAGATGCACACGTTGAACTATGTAAATACAATAGAAAGAGAAGTAATCTCGGGAATCCCGAGTCGGGATTTCTGTTATTATTGCTACATTCGCGATATGCGTGGTACTTATGTAGATCGTTAGTTGAAACATGTGAATCGTGCTTTAGTAAATAACATTAATTTTTATTTACTAATACTAACGACGTTACAATTACAATATACGTACATGTAGATCCACTATCTCAACTGTGTTCAAGTGTTTTTCATAATTATTTGACCCAACATCTAACAAATTGTAGGTAACAGCTTTAGGGAATCTAAGCAATGTGGTATGTGGCCACAGATGAACTGCCACATAAAATCATCATAATTAAAATTTTTGTCAGGGTGATACCTTTCCTCTGCACTTGTTTTCTTTTGTTTGCTTGTTCGGATTTTGTGTAAGAGTCAATCCTCATTGAACAACTAACAAGTCCCAAATTTTGTGGACATTAGAGACATTATGAAAACTTCAATTAAATCAACTCTGCTAGGGTGGACGTGAAAATGCAGGGAAGTAAAAATCTACGTAGACAAATTGGAAATGTAAGCATTGCACAGGTTGGCTATTTTGTGCTTCGCCTTGTGTTCGTGTTTGAATTAATGAAACGAGCTACTCAGATCGTGATTATGTGATCAAATGGAGAAATAATGGGAGGAAAGTATTACTCTAAAAGTCTACAAATTGGTACTGTGACCATATTTTTCCAATTCGTGCTGAATTATTGACACAGACAAATACAAGGCTTGCTTTGCGCAAAGTATATTCAGCGAGTAATAAAAATGTTGCAAAAATACTGGGTCACGCTCTTAATTATCTATTATGTTATCCTCCTCAGCTCCGCTTTTCACTACTTCACTGCTCTCCACTCTCCATCTCCAACCCTTCTTGGCAAAATACAGGATTAAAATTAAGGTAGCGAAGCGATAGAGTGGAAAGAGAGAGAATTGATAAGACACGAAATTAGCAAGGCAACGAGATGAGCAGATCGTTTGGCGCAGATTGGGAAAATATTTGCAATAAATTACCACACAAACCTCAATGCGAAACGAAAACACAGGGCAAACTTGGATATTCACGGCAAAAGCAGAGGAACAAGTTCGTTATTTAGCGATTGCCATTGCTCCTGCTCCGTTGTTTTTCCTTTGAGTATTTTACCACGTGCACATAAAAAACTAAACTGTGGCGAGATACCAGTAGAATCAGTAAGAGAAAGACTATGGAGATGGAAATTTTCTACAGATAGAAGATGGAATGGGTGCCTGAGCAAAAAATATTATTGTCTATCTACGGCAAAAGGGGAAAGATTGCATGGATATTAAAATGGACTGTTTAAGTTGTAGCATTAAAAAAGTGCACATTTCGCATAATTTTCGATGAGTGGCTGTTTGTTGATGGGGAAATTAGTATTAGTCGCATCACACCGAACCACATCACGAATATTATGGGCAAAGTGAAAGTGGAAATGCTGAGTTGAGTGCCTCTACTTTCAGTTTTCTCTATCACTTGCGTTTCTTCCTTGCATTTTGTAATACTTTTGCTTAGCTCTGCTCTGGAGTCAGAGTTGGGGAAGCAAAAGAAAGTAAAACTTTCCCGTGGTAAACTCCGTGGCTCTTTGGTAGTGTCTGTGTGTGGTCTGGGATACTTGCAGAACATGAAAATCATAATGGTCCCCATTACGCCTCTCTTTTCCTCTCTCTCGACACCATCACAAACCTGTTCTCTACAGAATTTGCTGTCTTTCCTTTCGTCAGTGTAACCTAATGTGTGTCCCTTGCTTTCACTTGCCGTGCCAAGTCACTGTTCCATACGACGTGTCATCGCTGCCGCTTTCGCTCCTACTGTCCCATGTTTTGCTCTGCTTTTTGTCTTTGTCTTATAAAAATAATAGTCATAATAATGATGACGATATGTTCCTTTTCTAATAAGGTGGTTATTATTATTAAGAATGTTGGCTGTAAGGTATGTCGTCAGTCTCGTATTGAATAATAAAAACAGAGTAAAGACATTCAAGAGTGAAAACGGTTTTCTGTACAGGCCTTTTCAGCTGCTACTCTTCGTTTCTCTCTTTGCATTTTTGCTACTGACGAAGAAACAAGAGTGGGAAAGTATCTTTCCGGGATTTGGAAACTGGCATAACATCACTTCACGTTTACAATTACATTTACATTTATGTGTAGTGTCTACCATTACACAAGATGTAGACTTATGTGTGTCCACAGTCCACATGAGCTTATCTCATGTAATAATGTAATGTTCCGTTTCAAGTGGATCTGAATCTTTAAACTGCCGACATGCATCCACATTCATATTTGCTGAAATGTGAAATGTGAATGCTTACGAGAGTTTGAATAGTGACTAGGGAATATTTCGAGATGTGATGTGATGCTTTGGGATGCAAGGTTTCCATGTAAAGAAGATTACAGTCAAGCAGAGTTTCCAAAACTATCTTGTTCTTTCTAAGAGAAGAGAATGAATGGAAGGACGCCGTAAAGCTTTCAACTTTTGTGGAATGAACGCGTCGTCGCTCCGCTGTTTAGACTGTTTGCAGAAGAAAGCAGGGTAACCATAACCAACCTCCGGAGAAAGTAGTTTCTTGCTAGTGTACACATGCCATTGGAAGAATGTGGCGATGTTTTAATGCTATTAACTGCGAGTTGGAAACCGCTTCACTTCTCTCCTGCCTCCCGGATCAAAATAAAAGGATCATCATTATGATCATGATGAGCATATCATCAGTAGTCACTAGTAAGCGGTGCATTTTTAACTTTCATTCTCATTCAGTTCCAGAGTGTGTCCTTGCGTCCCATGGATTTTCTTCTTAATGGCATATGGCACATCTGTCGCATCTGCTTACCCACTTTGAAAGCAACTCACGAGACCATAACCATATTATATTAAAAGGGGAAATGTGTCCACTTCATTTTCAACCATTAGGAAAAGAAGGACGCAGATAAAAAGGCCCGGGAAAAATCCAAAATAAGTTTTAATTTTAAGACAATTACAGAAACCATTTCCCTGAATTTAGAGTATGATTGCTATCATCATCAGTGATTTCTTTCACTTGGGAATTTACCTTGCTTCCTTGTAAAAATAATTTTAAGCTTGTCTGTAAAAACTTACTTTGAGAAAAATAACAACAGATTTGAGCAGAGTTGAAGCATGTCTCTAATTGAGACTATCTACAGAATAAGTTTTGTGTTCTGTTGTGAAAAAGTTAACTTCAAAAATTAAAATGGAAAGTAGGCATTGCAGCAGGGGTGCGACAACAACAACTACATTTAATGAAGACAGAGTTATGTAAGGTACATTTTTAAAAATAAAATAAAATTCAATTGTTTTACTAGCGGAAGAAGCAGAGGGAAGCAAATAACCTTATCTAGAGAACAAAACTCGGTATAGAAAAGCATTTCAGTATAAGGTTGCATTATATCTGCATAATGATAAAAATAATAACCAAGCAAATAAGACTTTCCCCTGCTGAAAACACACATCCTATGTAAAATGCAAAGTTATTTTTTCTCCCATGAAAATTACTTTAGCCTCCGCCGCTGTTACTATACAGAACTTATGTGCATTGAGGTTAAAAAATGACTACAATCTTTTAAAATGAGAGCGCTTCCTCTGACTGCGAGTCCGAAGAACCAAGTAACATATTCCCGGATAATTATCCACTTCAAAATATGCCCAAAGGTGTTTGAGAAATGATGCAGTTAGACAGAGTACAATTGTATGTATTATATCTGCTCTTGAGTGCCTTACCTCTTCAGGCTATGATTATTATTATCATTGTTATTATTTTTGTTCCACTTCCACATCTCATAATGATGCTGTTGATATTGTTATTATTATTGTCATTATTGTTGTTGTCGTGTCCTCTTAAATATAAATGCTTCCACTTCTACGTTGAGTGAGTTGAAAGGATAAAAGCTCTCGGACTACTTTTTTATACTTCTACTTTGTAAAAAGCAAGCCAGACGAGAAGTATGAAATGAAATAAAAACGAAAAGAAGAAAGGGGTAAGAAAGCGATGAAAGGAGACAGACTGAGTTTTTTTTATCTCTTTCAAGAAAAACAAAAGAGAACAAAGAAAATGCACCTTCTCAAAGTGTTTGATGTTGAATAAGGCGAAGAAAAAGCTTCACATCCACAGATTAAGACAACTTATCAGATAAAGTGTTTGCACTCTACCTACCTACTACGCACTTAATGAAACGAAGGTTTACATTTTGGTTTCCTTCCTTTGTAGAACAAAATCCTCTTTTAAAAATAAAAGAGGCATTTTCCATGCTAGAGGTACATATTACTTTTGGTTTTCTTTCACTGTTTCCCTTCTTCATGTACTCAATTTATTATAATACAAGTGTTTCGTCTAGAGCACTACACACGAACATTTCACATGTGACTGAAGTATCGCTTGAAAAACACTTTCGAAGATTCCACCTACGTTTAAAAGCAAAGTGTGTCATGCTACGAGCATTTCCTGCCAAACATGTTTCAGTGACTAAATCTCTCAATCATAATGAATGTGGCCTTAAACTTGACTTTGTAGTGTAGGAGGTGATAGAAAAAACATCCTTCAACTGTAAAGGAATTCAAAAAATATGATTCTGCGCTGTTGTAACTTTAACTCAAGAATTGATTTTTCCCTGGTCTTTAAATTCAAATCAATAATAGCGTTTTCGGAGAATTCCAAGAGTTCGATTGGCGTTTCAGTCTACTTTTTCTTTCATTTTCCAATGAATAAACAAACGAACAGTCAAAGAAATAATTTGTCATTAAATTCACACCTTTCACACTTTTCAAGAAAAACACATTTTTCTTATTCATTCCACTCGAAAACGTCAGTCTGCTTCATCTCTTTCTGTTCCACTCCCACTTTCGCTTTCTTTTCACTGTTGTACAGTGAGATATTATGTGTGAAGCATATCCATCGTTAATGTCATCATCATCTTTTTCCTCTTCATCGTCAACGTCATGCCATGAAAACTAAAAGTTCACAAAACTGTTTAAAGTGTCTGTTTATTCGAAAAATAGTCTTGTCTTTCTTGTATTTCATTCTCAGCGAGATGAAAAACTTACTGTCAGTTGTCTATTGATCATCGTCGTCAACATCATCATCATTATACAAAAAAAAAGTTTTTTTCTTTGTAAGTTTTTTCTTATCTTTCCCTCAAAAAAGTTACAACGCGTGCTTTCTCCAAGTTTCTGATTGGCCATGGTCAGAAAAGAAGCAGTGGCAACGACGCAGCTATTTTTGAACTCCTATTATTAGTTTGAGGATGAAAACGGCCGAGTTGAAAACTTTTAACACTTTCATTCTAACCAACTCCTTTATTTTCTTTTTCAGTTTCATCTACGTCGCCTGCTTCTGCTTTTCTTTTGGGATTTATCTTCTCCCGTCCAACTTCATAATATGAGTAAAAGTAATGTTGGCAAAAATCCATCATGGCAATTATGTTAACAGCAAATTAAAATTTATTTAAGTTATCTAAGCCACTGCACAGAATTAACCAGGTATTATCATCAAATACGAGAAAGTGGCTCGTTAAAAATGACGTTTTTAAATAAAAATAACAATTCGCAGTTTCGCCCAGATTCATGCTACATACTATTATTTGAATTTCATTAACAAGAAATTAAAATCATTTTGTTACAAAATATTTTCTCACAAATAATCTACAAACACATTGACCGAAAGGGGTTATAGAATTTCATTGAACAACTTTTGCACGGCAACAACGGCAGCATACTAACGTTATCCAAAGAACGGAACGGACAATTGAAGGTGCCATGATGGCCAGGGGAAGTTTACGCGATGAGACCGCTAACAAAGGCTGCAGAATTTAATGGTAGCAATCTCACATCATATAGGAAATTTTACGCGATTTTGAGATATTGACGCCGACAAATGACCTTTCGCGAAAGCAATTGTTGAGAAAAATAAAAGTCCTTTGCTAAAAATTAACATAACTATTGACATGGGGTCGACATAACCATTTTTGTAAGTTCAAGGTATGGCCTGTTTTAATTTCATATTAGGAAAAGAGCGAGACAAGCCTCTTGGCTTCATCATTATCATCATCATCGTAAAGGAGGTCAATCGTGAGCATCATGAACATGAAATGAATCGTATCCGGTGCACAGAGGACATCTCACCTCAACCAACCTCAACTCATAGTGAAGTAAAGGGTTTTTAGAAACCACCTGCAATAAATGAATGAATAAACTGAGCGTAAGCGTTTTTACAACATGATTATGGCGCAGAAAAGCTAGAGCTGCCCATAGGATTTAGACACAAGTGTAAATTTTTTCGCGTAAAGCGGATTACGGTGAAAAAGTTCGCATGTCAGAATGACGATGATGATAACGGTCGTCATCATCAGCATCTATTATGGCTAAATACTTGGTCCATACATAACACAAAGTTTTCCTCAAAGTACACAAAAATAAAAAAGATCCACTCTTTGCGTTTAAACCCTTGCTAACACTCACTCAACTCGACCCAACTTGTCAGATTATACGACTGGTTGGAGATGGAAGTAGTACTCTACACAGAAGAGAGAAAATGTGGACGTACATAAACGAATTCAATCGCAATCGCGATTCCACAAAATACACTTTCCCAGTTACCGCAGTTTACCTTGTTTATGCACTCCATTCTCAACTCACTGAGACCACGCGAATCCGTTAACTTTTACTTTAGCGTAGTTTATATTTGCTATAAACGTTAGCTTGGTAAAACCTAACTTACCTACCTTACTTTAACGTTGGTTTCACAGCCTTCGACTATGGGCTTTTCCCTAATGTTAACAATGAGGTGGGACGAACATCAGAATGAGTTTACACCAAACAGTGCAGTGGCCTAAGTTGGTGAATTACTTTTACTTTTCTTTCACACTATAAGATAAAACTTTTCTTCTTGAAGGAAAGAAAACGGGTGTACCTAGGCGAGTTTTTAATGCGACACGTAACCAGATACAGACTGTAGCCATTAGTCAGTCTAGACTTTTATCATGTAGTTTATATATACTAATATAAAATAGTATCAAATGTGATAGAGATTCTCGAAAAGATTGGTAATCAGGAAAAGGAAAAAAATGGTGCATTTGTATTTTCCAATAAAAACAGGAAAGTCCACACGGAAATTGTGTTTGAAGCCAGGCGAGTTGTGAGAAAATCAAAAGGTCGTTTTACACACCATCGAAGACGGTTCCACGTTTCTTTCAAATCAAATGGTCTCTTCTTGTTCGCCCACATAATAACGCTGTGAAACGGTCTTTGGTTTGTTTCTAGAGAAAGTTAAGTTGTAGAATAGACATAAAAGTGGAAGTGGAAGCAGGTAAGAGGTAATAAGTGAAATGAAAAATGTAAAAAGTACAAGAACATTACATTAAATTGGTTTCGACGTGGACTTTTTTGTTTGTTACACTACTTTCAGGATCACTTATTATTGTGCCTGCTTGCTACAAACACGAAGGTAAAAGTTGAAGGAGCTCATTACGACCAGATATTGACAAAGTTGACAGGCCATTGAAATGGATCTTGTAACTTGTAAAAAGTTGTTGAGAAGAAGAGAAGAAGCAAAAAAGACGAGTGAAAGCGCTTTTCCTCAAAAGGCATAAGGGAAAGGAATCTCTGTAGAGTGTAATATAAATAGAGCATATAACACACACAATGGTGTCAGAAAAAGCTGAAAAACTGAGAGTAAAATAGAATACGAGAAAGAAAAGAACTGCGTGCTGCCGCACAAGGGAGAGAGAGAGAAAAGAGAACGAGAATTGTATTTGAGTGTCCCTTGTGGTCCAGTTTCCATCCAGTTCACTTTTCACACTCTAAAATACTTGGGACAGGTAACGCTTGTCTTCAGTCTCCCAACATGAGATGAGAGCGTATGGTATTCTTTTCATAGTGCAAAAGCGAAAACGTTTTGTTCGCTCACTTGACATACTTTTGCTTTCTCTCTATCTTCTAACCAGTCTTTTTATTCCAGATTCACCGACCAAATTCCTTTCACTACAATATATGTAGAAAAATGTTATACAACACTTTTGTAGTACTTAGGTCTTTGATGGACATGGACACAATGACTTCTGCCCATTACATGATATTGAAGCAAATTGTACCAGTAAAGTGTCAACAGAGTAGCCTTATTTTTTCTACATTTAAACCAGGTCTACTACTCCGAGATTATTAACACGGTTACAGAGAAGAATTGTCATTTTGGATATGACACTTTTTGCATGATACAGCAATTTTATTCATGTTTTGTGAGATTGTCATTGTTATAGAGGTTTTGCGTAGGTTGTGAGTGACAAAAAGAATGACAAATGAAGTTCATATGGAAGAAGAATGCGTAGAAATGGAGCGTACTGCGTACTTACCTAGATGCCTGGTGGCACTGGAGCTGAATTGGAGTTTCACTCCCCGTAACGAACCATACTTGGTGGTGACAGTGTGACTAGTGTAATGATGTGAGTTTTGAGATCTCGACGACTTAATCAGCGTTCCACTCGCTAGCAGCAAAATGAGCAGCAATGTGACCAACTCCCAGTGACGAGACAGACGTCTTGAGAAAGGACAACCTGGGACGACCCATAGCACCATGTCCAAAGCATCCTTTCTCTCCACCACTTTTACTCTATTTTCACGAATTTTCTCCCATTTTTTTTTGTCTTAGATTTTTCTTTTTGTAGTGTGTCCATTAAGAAAAAGATGCTAGCTCTCAACTACTACTTTTGCGTTGCGACTTGCGATACGTCCTTTAAATGCACACCTTCACTCACCACGCAAGTGTGGAATTTAAATGCGATTATTTTACATTCACGTTGTTTACCCACTATCAACAATTTGGACACGATAACCAGCAGGCGGCACTTGGCTGGTATATAATATTAGTAGTAACAGTAATCGGTATGTCTGCCTATTCCTTTAATGAACGCACACTCCATGCACAAAAGAGACGTAGATTACACCCCCTCTTAATTTTTCCACTTTTCTTAATAACCGCCGGTTCACTTTGGCTACATCCACATCGCTTCCATCCTCACATTACATTACTTATCACTATCATCGCGGTCGTTAAGATAGAAGGAGTGAATAAATGGAGGATGTTGGATGTGGAGGTAAGGTAGTGGAGTGAGTGAGTGAGTTTGCTCCGGGGATGTCGTCGTCTTGAACTCTTGAGTGAAAGATGTTTTCATTCCTCTGGTCTCGAAAGAAGACTTTAACGACCTCCATCCAGAAAACTTATATCTAGCTGAAACTCAGGATCCAGGATTATTGCTTTGCAGCCAACGAGTTTCCGCCTCCTGGAGCACCGGTTCCCTGTAAAAAGTCATTAAACATACCAGGAGAATGGTTAAAAGCTTTAAATGCGTTGAACAGATGAGCAGAATTATACTTGAGTAATTATTATTATTATTCGTACTCTTATTAGGAGAACATTATTTTATTAATTTTCTCCAAAGGTAAAATTTCTTAATTAAATAATTAATTATAATGATTATTAGGAAAGAGCAATAAAAATGGACGTCTTCATGTTTATGAATGAGTCATGATATTTCGGTAGAATTTGTTAATAAAATTATTTAAACGCATGTAAGATATGTATCGTAGCCAGTTGAATGGTTTTCACTTCCGCATTCGCTTATGTTCCAACTTCCCGTACTGCTACCAAAGAAATTCATCAATGAACAATTTCTTTGGATCAATGAGCAGGAAGGATTCCTTCCAACATTAAACTGCAAGATTATCAAAGGATTTCATTTTACCCAATTCAATAAATCATGCTTATTATTTACTCTTCGCCGGTGGACAAAATGAAACAATATTTATTCTCATCAAATACATATATGATAAAATCCCATGAAATTGTGTTGGTCTTATTTTGTCGTTAATGCTGATGATAAAACCATTACTATATTTTTGTAAACCACTGAGCACCTGGAAGCATAAAGGAAATTTGCTTGAAAAGCAACCTTTTATTTATTTACTTATCATCCTTTTCGTATCTTTAATAAAAGACGAGCTCCTCTCGCTCATGCACTGAGCAACGTGAAATTGTATTACGGGAGATCAGAAATGAATTGAATGAAATTGGAATCCAACAAAGAAGAAAGAAACGATGAACATGGAGAGAAAAGGACTTAACGAATTGAACACAATCTGTAGGTACCTATCTTGATGCTGAAAGACACCCTAATAATAATAAAATAAGTAATATAACGTTGTATTTCTTCTTAGCTTCTTATTAAGAATGTAATGCTTTCAGTTCTTACATTCAGCAGTTTCGGCATTAAAATTTAATATAACTCCGAATAAAAGCAAATAGTATTGATTTTCTACAGCTCTTAACCATTTTCTAGTCCCATTACTAAGTGCACAGTAATAAAAAGGACTGTGATCCTTTATTTACACATATTAAGTTGTTTTCAACGCCCACGTGCCACAGACCTCAGCCTGAACGCGTAGCGTATTAAATTCGAGAAATGAAAGTAGATAAAAATACTTAACAAGCGACTAGTAGTATATCTTGATCTTATAAACCATTTCTTTCCTGCTGCTGCTTCTCTATTCTCTACATTTGAAAGTAGCAAGCAACAGTACGTAAACGTAATAATAATAATGATAGTGATAATAATAATAGTAGTAGAAAGAAGCGTGTAGAAATATGCAATATAATGTCTTCTCCGTCAGAAGAAACTTGCGAAGAAAAGGATTGTGGCAAAAGCTTCTCACCTCTTCCTTGGTGAGCCATAAAAGTCAGTCTGGAGCGCACCTATTTTATAATGGGCGAAAATACGAAGGCGGAAAGCAGGGGCAAGAGAGGAGCATCAGCAGCGGCACCAACAAACGACACAAGTGTAATCATGTTAAATTCCATTACGGAAGAGAAAATGTCTTCCAAGGAATTAAACTTAATTTCCCTTCGCTCCTGTTATTGCCATTGCCATTACCGCATTGATATTGCCATAACTAGAGCATAAGCAGAGCCAGTTCACTTTTCTTGCCTTGATGGACGACTTTTCTCTTCAGGGATGGAATAACTAATATTCCAAAACTTGTCGGGATTAAACTTTCTCAAGTATTTTTAGCCGAGTCGTTATTATTATTATTACTTAAGAATGCACACTTCAAGTAATTTTTAAGCTCCGTTTTGCCACAAAATATTGTTACGATATAATGAAATATTACAAAGTATACCGTGTCTGAAGCAGTAAAGTGACTCTTTGCAATTGCTGCTAGAGAAAGAAAGGCATCTTTTACACACATGATAAAGACACAAAAAGTGACGCTGATGATGTATGGGAGAATGAATGGTGAGTCTGAATATTCTAGACAATCGCAGTTTAAGTGTTTCACTAAGTTCAAAACTCACTCGCGTGAAATACATATTTTGCATTTTACCCTTTCGCATTATTGCTCAATTTCCAGAGTAAAATGCAGCAGTTGTTATTATGTAATCCATTTAGGTAGTAAAATTTTATCCTTGGTGTGACCGAGTTTTAATATTGTAACGTAACGAAACTATAAATTCCTTTAGAATTCCAAGTCCCTATTTAAACAATGCTTTCTTTTACAACCGCCTAAATGCTTCCATAAATTCCTGAACCATTTGCTCCATTTTTTAAAATGCATAATCCCCATGAACCTACTCACAAGTTTTTTCTTTTAAACTGTGAAATTAAGAAGAAAGGCTACTGACTGAGTTGGGTTTTTGCCGCTGCTGCTACTACTGCGGCAAGCTGGACTGGAACATACTTTGGCGATGCAGTAATAATAATGATGATTTAAAGAATGTATCCCAAATGACTAGGAAATACACACATTCAAAAGTAACGATGTAATATTTTTCACTTTCACTTTCATCTTGCTGCTTTTCATATTCTTCCTATTATTATACTTCTTTATTCATCCTTAATATTATACATTAATTTCAAGGAAAGCAGCGAAAGGCGGAAGACGAAAAGAAAAAACTTTAATAGTTACTTTTATTCACACTTTCTTCGTTCTTAGGCTAACTTAATTAGATCTTGTTGAGTAAAGACGAAGAAAAAAATGTTAAGCACCTAATATATTTATGAGTTTCCCGGAACTCGCCTCCACAGTCTTATTTTTTCATTTTTCTTATTATGAATGAATGTCTCACTTTTTTATAACAATCCGTTACTTTTTCTGTCCATATTTAATGCTCATACGGCCCAGTTATAACAATAGCGGCTTTTACTTCGTGAACTTCAATGTATTGCAGATATAATAAAGGAGAGGGAAAGGGAAATACGTATGATTCATTTGCACACTAAGACTTCCTCCTTTTTACTTCATACGATATATGAAATGAACATGCGTTTGCATCACATTACATTACATTAAAGTTGTATGTCTCGAAAGAAGAGAAGGTGGCTTTTACTTTCCCCTCCTTCCTTTTCTTCCTTGAATCATGTCATTCTTTGAGGCTGATGGCAAGCACACAGAAAAGGAAAAAATGGAAAAGAAAAATGTCTTAGTGACTTTCCAATAGAATAAAAACCATTCCTCATCGTTCCATAATTCATAAATCTTCTCTTGGCTTTCTTTATTTCCTTCCCTTGAGTGAAAATAACAACTAAGAAGTAGAAGAAGAGCAGAAGCAGACGGTTTTGCTTTTGCTCCACATTGAATTAGTGACTGGCTTTACTTATCATGGTTACATGAAGAAGTTAAAGTTATGCTCTTTGCCTCCAACGTTCGTAGCTCTTTCGTTCTCCTTTTCTTGGAAAGTGAAATGAATTTCAGAAGAGGAAGAATGGAAGAGGACTGAAGGCGACTGAATGGAGTAAACAGAAGAGAAAGTGAAGGAGTCGTCGTGTACATAATGGAAACTTCTTTTCTCCTAGTTATACTATTATAACTAGTTATAGTTCTATTTCTGCCCTATCTTGAAGTTAAACACAATGGAATGGAATAGATATAGCAAGGTAGGTACTTTATACATGGTAATGAGTGTATTTTATTTTATTTCACCATAACTCTCTCACACACTAAAATGTGCTCAACTGACTACTTCTGTGCGTGCAACTTATTTACTTTATTCTACTACTCCTTGATCTCATAATAAGCACCAGAGTAAATCGTGAAAATCTGACTCTTATTACCATACACAGTAGGTACCTGTATTGTTATTATTTTGTTTCAACTTATAAAGCAAAAGGTTAACCCGCATTACAAGTTCCTAGAATGTCTGTTGTTCCTAGTTCTGCTCACTCAGGCAAGCGAAACGCACAACATGACATAAAACATAAAGAGAAAGAGAAGGAGCGACGTGCATCAAACTACAGGAATTGACTTTGGTCAACTCTACTCAACCCAACTCAGCTCACACACTTCATTACAGCTTTGTTCTAGGACTTGTGCATGGTTTGTGTAACGGATGTGCGAAAAAATGACTCACTTCAGAACACAGCCGAACACCGGTGACAGCGACACTCAGTTGCATTTAAGCCCTGGCTTAAACCAGAAAGACTCACTACTGCGACTTCCACCCTTCTTCTTCAGGTTATCAAGAGCTTTATGGAAGATTACATGGAGAATATAGAATGGACACAGTTTGTTGTTGGTACTGGAGGATTTCATGTGTGAAACTTTTCTTGATCATCACAACACAAGAGCTACAACAGTATTCACTCTGCTTGACGAAATAATAGCTTCGCTTTGAGTTCCAGTGAGCCACGTGTCATGCCTCTTCCTTTATCCAGCTAAAAACTAGCTAGCTGGCTTGATACTCTAATAATGGCAGCATTACCGCATTTTGTAGACACCTTTATTTTATCAAGAAGCTTGTCGGTTGTCGACATGTTTTATTCTACGGTGATGTTGTGTTCCTTCGCCAATAATAACCATGCAACAAACAATATTTATGGTGGAGGTGGTAGAGAACAGAAGACGACACAAAGGAGAAAAATGGTACGACGGTACACCAACGACAAAACAACGGTCACAGTGGTGATGGTGGTAAATGGCAAATTGGAAAGAAATGGCTCTCTTGTACTCTGTGCCTCCACTCTGCGCCACTTCTACATTCCACACTTTTCCTTTCCTAGACACAAGAGATTTGTATGGATTTAGAAAAAATACGTTAGCCATAGCCAACTTTGGAAGTTTACATAGCATAATGTTATGTTATGGTCTGTTATGTTATGGAAAAGGGCAACTTTGGTGAGACTTGAAAGAACTGACTTGAGTCGAGTTGAAGCTTCCTTTTTACTGCTCTGAGGCATGGTTGTTTTTTGCTTCTTTTTTCTTGGTGATTTAGTCATCATGTCTTGCATTTATTGCTTATATCTGTGCATTATGTCTCCAAAAGTGGAAAAAGTTGCTCTAGTCTCTACCAAGTACTTTCGGTACATTATAATATAAGTACCTACTTACTTTTGCCAGTCTTTGATTTATGTCGCCATTTTCAAGATTTTTTTACTTCTTTGGTATGTGCTGTGTTCCACTAACAAAACATTTAGAGAAGAGAACATTTAGCAATGATAAAATTTCTCCACTCCTCTCTCTTCAGTGGCTTAAACCACTTCAAAATGTATCTCTTCTCCCTCTGTCTTCTCTCGTTGTCTCTTTAGTCAGCTAAATAACTTTTTAGTGATGTGGTGAAAAAAATAAAGGTGCTCAGGTACGCAGACACTTTATGTAAGGTAAATGTGAATACACGCCCACATTGGTTTAACCTGGATGGTTTCAAAATCTGTCTGAGTTGGAAATGAGACGAGACGGAAGATTATATTTTCTAGCACTTGGAGTGCCTATGAGTTGTGACTCTTGTTCTTGTTGACATTTTCTCGCGAGCTAGTGGGCTTGTGTATTTTATTTTATTGTATAACATCATATGTTGTGCTTCCGTAAAATTAAGTAAGACCCTTTGAACTTCTTATGTCAAGTAAAGCCATTCGTGAAAACTATTTATGAACATAAATACTGTATGAAACTTAAGTCGAGATTCGAGATACTAAGTGACACTTAGATTCAGCCAAATAATAAAATAAGAGCAAGAGAATAATGAAAGGAAAAACATGAGGAAGACTTTCTAAATATTTATTTGAGAATGGTGTGCTTTTCTTTAACTTTTACTCATTTTGATCCTTTTGCTTGATGAAGTGATTAAATAAATTAAAAGCATAAAATATGGTTTGGTCTGAAAGATTCTGAAATACAAAGTTGATATTGACGTTGTTCAAATTAAAATTTGTGATTGATCGTGATTCATGATTATCATCACCACCCATTCCACTACATGGTTGATTAACCAAACACATAGGTGTGTACAAGTACTATATACCTTAATTTTGGTACAACAGACCCATGTAGAATATTTGTATTCGTGCAGTTTAGTTTTATCTTTTGCTTATCGCCGGTTTCTGTCTGACTGCAATTTAAGCAACGTACAAAGCCCAATCTCATATGACATAATGCAGTGGACCTACAATGAATATGAGCTGAGCCCAATTTCACTTGATAAGCGGAGCAAAGCTAAAGTACATTAGGAACATACAAATAAAAAAACAAAATATTAAAGTACTATGAAGATTTTATTATACGTATATACGTGACTCTATTTACTCGAAATACTTCCTGAGAATTCGCCTGTGTAAACATCACTAATTGGCTCGGTACGATTTCCAAATTCATTAGCATAAACACAACACGCATCAGGCGAAAAGTGTTATTCGTTTCTCCGCATACATAATACAATGAAGGCGATGATGAAAAGGTACAGAGATTGTGGAAGCGAGCCGCTTTTTGCTTTGCTAATGGCCACATTTAAAAAATGAAATAAAAGAGAAAAGAGGTCTTGTACGGCTCTTTTTGTTTCCTGTTTACTTCATAAACCATAAACCTCGCTAACTGCTAATGGTAATCTGTGAACAGATTGGGGAGTTGATATGAAAAGAAAGCATCCTTTACAAAATTGCTGAACTCCTCAAAACTGCTGAAAATGAAAAACGTAAAATGAATGTAAAGCGCAATCTGTGCAAGGCTTTTATTCAACTGATCTTGGTATTCAAAATGAACATGCTTGTATTTTATGCAGTAAAAATTTCCGTTTCCCCCGTCGTATCATGAAAATCATTAACAACTTGTAAAATATGTTACGGAGAAATACTGAAATTGCCATTTCGCAGAATAAATAATTTAAAATAAAGGTATTGTAACGTTTATGTTACACCCTTGATATGTCCACATGTAGACAATGTGTCCATTTTACGTGAAAACATATGCCTTACATTTACATTCACTCTCGCTGCATTATCTTTTTCTTCTTAAAGCCGATTTCAATTTTTCCAAAGATAACAATGTGTTCTTCGAAAGGGATTTTAAGATTATTGAAAAAAATGTAATACCTTCTTTTCCCTTCATGCGTGGGTTGGCTATCCCATCAAAAATAATCCTCAGTCACAAAGAAATAAAATCATGACATGACCAAAAAAATCAAAACACTGACATGAACAATAAAATACCAAAAAGGTAGAAAATCTGCTTAGAAATCATTTTCCTGCCTTCTCTTCCTGAAAATAAAGATGAATTCACGTGCGCTGGAAGATACTTTAGTTTTGCTTGGAAACATACATACATATACCGATCCGATATTGATATTGATCTGTTCTTTTCTGTTTTATTTTTCTCAGTTCAGAGTTTCATTCAACTCTTCATTTTTCTTCTCCTATCCCTTCATTTTTGCCAATCTCTTGAGAACAGAGACTCGCCATTGCCATCCATTCCATTGCATTTTGCTTATCCAAGCCTAAAATAGTAAACCGCTGCTACTATTACAGGAGACTGGCGAGCGGTGAAGCTGTAGCTGACTGCTGGCTCAGTGAAAATAAAGTAAAAAACTGAAACTGACTGCTTACTTTATGTTGTAGCTTTCCACGGTTATGTTCAGTTTTGTAATGTTATGCTATACTTATCGAGTTTTCAGCTTCACTTGTTCAAACAGCACACACACACAGTCATAGCCTGCATCAAAATTCAGAGCAGGTCGAAAACAAAATGCAACTATCCTTTCCTTTCAACATACACGGTGAAATGAAAAAACGTATGTATATGCATTGTGTACAGTTACAATGTACACACGCATAACATAACCCATCACCGTGGCGGGCCCGACAAGTAACGTGTGTGTAAAAAGTAAGCTTTGCTCATGGAAGCGTATCAAAATGAAACTATCCCATCCGAAAGTGATCGAATCACTGGCTTATCATAAAATCAAGCTTTATTTCAATAAGAGGTTATGACAAAGGAAGCGGAAGGAGCAGTCTGAGTCTGAGTCGAATACGAGTGGAACATCAACATCGTCCTAGTGTAATATCACAGTGCAATGGAATTGTAATATGGCGGACGAAGAAAATCAGAAATTACGCATGGGTATAACAATAATGTAATAATACTATAATATAATAATGCAATGCTAGTCTCTACCTTTTTATGATGATAACTTTATAACCAACCTGTATAGATAGATATGTGTTCGTATTTTTATTTTTTAAGATGTTCTCATTCTCTTTTTTCTATCAAACCGTTTCACCGCTTTAACAATACTAACATTGTATGGTTCAAACGAAATCTTCACTTGTGGAGTAACAGAAGTCAGGAAAGAAAATTGAGAAAACCTGCTGATGTGGTCCCGGAGCACACACGTGGGTAGTAAATAGGTGAGCTGTTTTCTGTTGGTGGCTCGGCACAGCCCAAGAATACAGAAAGAAATGAAAGATTTTGTTCTGTTTGCGAAAAACTTGTCCCATTTCATAAAGCATACAGTCGATTGAAGCACAAGTCAAAACTCAGCCTTAGAGAGCAAAATTTCATTGTTACCATTTCTATATGAACTGTATAAGAATAATAATAAGAAAGTTTCACTTTTGTAGGTAAGACTTCATTTAACATTTTCTCGGCTACCACTTTTGTGCTTTCTGCCCACGCTTATCTTACAATAAGTTATGCCTTTTTATACATACATCTACCGTCATCCCAACTTCAACCAAAGCAAGAAGGTATTTTTCGTCTTGCATTCGTAGACCATGAAATTTAAACTTTTATTGAACTCGGAGCCATTCTGTGTTAGTAAGTTTTAGGTGGTCACCTATTTATTACAATTATATAGTAAGGAGGAGACTAACCCGGAAAAGAAATAAAACGACATTTTACGCTTTGCACAAAGAGCGTGTTCAGGGTTGATAATAAAAGAGTTGAGATTCTTTTGCTTTTCTAGACACAAACGTACGCTTTTACTATGAATTCTCACTTGAGTTTAGTCACTCTCACTTCAAAGTGATATTATCAAGTATTTTCCAGCTTTCATTAGACAGCTTAAGCTTAAACAGTCTGGAATTCAAGTGGGAGAAACAAAGTGGAAAAGTGTACCGGGAAAAAGTTTGCATGAACTGCAGAAAGAGACTCAGGCTGATGTTATGATATTAAGATATCAAAGATGATAAGACTGTATGAACCATAAGCACAGAGTTGTTCCACTTTCAGTTTATATACACAAATGGTCACATCATCTGTTAGAGTCGAGTCGAGTCGAGTGTGGCAGCTTTAAAAAGTGACTCGACATTTCTTTAACGTCTGACGACAATCGTCGAATCAAATTTCATCTAAAAGCCCTCTTTGTCCTTGTGTTGACACAAAAATAAATTATTGAGCATTCTAACGAAAACCAACCAACTTTGTGACCGGGAGTTTTTTCGTGGAAAATGAACAAAGCAGTGAAAAAGTCATTGCATTATAAAGCTTATTCTCCACAAAGGCTTGAATTCTCTACACGAAAATAAATGTGGTTACAATGAAGCTTCTATTGCTACTAGATAAGCACCTTTTGTGAAAACTAGAGAAATTCTGAGGTTGAAACAAACGAACAAAAAATATTTACTTTTCCTTTTCTCTTTGTAAATTTTATGTCTGGAAATGGAACAAGTCTAACAATTCTTCACCATTTACAAAGTGTTTGGTATAACTACTCTATTTTTCATTTGCGTGATTGAATGAAAGAAAAAATGAAGTTGCTTCATTATAATTGTAATACGGAAAAATTATAATGAAGGTAAATTGGAAAATTCTTAACAAGAGAATTTACGCAATAAGGGTAGAAGCATGCGGAGAGTGTTTTGGACAGGGTTGATAAATCAAAATTATGAGGGTTGTCACTCAAGTTGCAATTTAAAATCTACACAACCATGAAATCTCCACGTAATCCTTACCATTTGTCAATTGTCACTTTCTCTGTGGCTTTCTCCATTGCTTTTGTTTATACTGCTATTATGATTGTCTCATTCAAAAAAGAAAATTGTGTGGTAACTGGAAACGTACCCGGCGGAAGAGGAGTGCACAAAGAAAACACACTTGAGCCATGGGGCGTGAGCAATGAATATGAAACGCTTCAGAAACACTCATTAAATTCTACACGATAGCCTTGATGCAGATGATTACTGATTTATATACCTTGGAATTTGTAGTATTGCAACCATTTGCTAATCAATGCAAGAGAAGATAACACGAATGTAGGCGTGCCACTTTCCGCTTCATCCTTTAATTTATATTCACTGACGTCTTCCTTTACTTGCGCTTATGCGCTTTGGGACTTAATCTGGAAGTGGAACATTTCCCAACTACAAAACCGTCACTGTCCGTGTCTGTACACATTTCCTGTTCCTCTCTCTTCCGTCCTTTCTTTTGTGCATACTAAAAATTGTCCTTCACATTCGTATACATGCTTACAGGATAGAGACAAACTCTTGTCCGTGTCCACAGTGAATTGAACACTTGTATAGAACATCGCGTCATCTTCATCAGGTCCCATAAAAATATTAATATTGAAGAGAGTGAGAGATATATAATATAAACACAAAGCAAAGCAAAACGCGTTCATGCTTTTGAAGACCTTTCATTGAGTGGGTGAAAACGGTGCGATGTTCGTTGGTGTTGGTTGTTTGGGACCGTGGAGAAAATTTATTTCAGTCAGTGTCACATAGTTCAGTGTGAGTGAGTTGAGTAGTGAGTGGCATGTATAAACTACACGATTTTATTTCTATATTTATACATTTTATAATTCTAAGACTGTTCATTCTTCCAGGCTGTAAATTTATATACATGAAATCTAAATATAAAAAATAATGTTCTCATTCCAGCCCGGCACAATAATAATTCTAGAGAGATCTCTCCTGTGTTCCATTTATGCATACACAATAGAGGCGGAAAAATGATGGAATGGAGCGTATTGTGGAAACTTTGCTCACTCAGCACTCAGCACACAATACACAGACTTTCACGACATTCTCAGATGACGTAATTGCAACACTGTAACAATATGGGTACATATGTGCACACTCTCTATCTGTATGAAAATAATCATATGCAGTGAGATAAATGAGGATGCAATGCCAGCAATATAAGAATGTAATGGGGTGTCATGTCATGTCAGCAAGATCTATCGTTCTGTCCTGCTCCCGTCTCCTTCCTTCCTCTCTTGCAGAAAATAGCCGAAATGGAAAATTGCGTACATTGTTCCAGGGTCTAGCCTAGTGAAGTCTGGCATTTTTCAAAATGATATTAAATACATAACATACGTAATCAACTGTTGAGATTGTTGCCTTGAAAAACAGAAGCCAGGGGCAAGTTGAGAATGTACACCGATATTCACTCTTTATTTCATCACGGTCGTTCCTTTCGATTGCTTACACAGCAACAAAATGTTACTGATACAAAAGTTACAATGATAAAAATATTCACTGCACAAATACAAACACCTGGATGTTTCATTCTAACCTTCACCTGAAGTGTAGTTCTTTTTATATGTATACATGTTTTATCATGTTTTTGGATTGTTTTATGTTTTACATTATCTATTATAACCAATGTTTTCAGATCTACCAATGCCAATGACACCTTTATAGAAAGGCTTAAATACGGCTAACCATTTGGTTTGATGAAAGTTGATTCAACGTAATACTATTACAACTATATATCTTGTGGATTAGTCAAGTAAACGGATGGCGTGTGAGTGATCAGATCCAGATCAGATAAGAATGTGATGGCACAGCAGAGAGGAAGGAAGATTGAAAAGTGAAGTATATTGAAGATTAGTGTGGTAATCCTAATAATAAACAAGCCTCCGATTTTTTCTGCAACTGATTCACTCTTTACTGATGATGCTGATACTAAAACTGATAAACTTTTCACTTGCTTTCACTGTGGATGGATTGTAACTACTTTCAGTCTGTTTTAGATTTAAACTCAATCTCTCTTCCATTCAATAAATGAAGAAACTTTGTTTTATTTCTCTGAAGCTCTATCTCTCGCTAAAACCTGCCCACATTACGTCAATGATTAAAAGTTTATTTTTATCTTTTGAACAAGCATCCTTATCTGTAAGCAGCAGGTATAACGTTTTAAGAACAATCTGAAATATCTAACAAAAGACGCCTACGAGAAATTCTATCTTTTATCAGAAAGCCACGGACTCGATGACATGAGTTCAATCATTTCGGGCACACGAAAATGCTAAAAGACACAGAAACACTTTACAAAGTAGTACTCAAAAAATGAAGAATTCGAACCCAGAAAATGCTGCTTGTTTCTATTTGACATTAATCAACTTGAAATAGATAAGTGCTGCGCCATTTACTGTTGCGAGCGAAAAGTGAAAGTGTAGATATTGTGAACAGATATTTTAGTATGCCTTATCAAGCACTATGAGAAGTGCAACTACGCTGTCGATGAATGACGATATTATGACAAGCGAGTTCGCTCCTCGTTTATGTGTGAAACTGTACCTTTTCTTTCCACTTTCTCTTTCATTTGCATATTACGCACCCACCTACTTGAAAGTAAAAGGACTTTCAAGAAAAAAGAAAAAAATGAAGTGGAATTGTAAGCTTTATTAATCCATTTAATACCACACTTTCCTTGCCCCACGCGAAGAGCAGAGCACACCAACACAAAAATGGTTCACTTCATTTCAGTGGGGTTTTGGAGCATAAAAAATATTCTATAAAATGAATATAAGAGGAGAATTTGTATATCTTCATCCTTCCTCCGTTATTTCCTGGAAAACCTGCTGTTGTGCCCAATTCTACCTTCATCTCCGAGTTACATTTAATGTATATAAATTATTTGCTCACGTCTGCACGCATGCATGCATTGTATTTTAGGGAAACGTGGAAAAATGAGGTGCTTGGTGATTCCATTTCTCTAAAAATTCCAACTAGCTGGTATTACATATGAGTTTTTCTTTTCACATTATATTCGCTACTTTTATAGAGCCTCTTGTATTTTCTTCTCACTCTCACACGTGTTGTTTTGTAGCATTTTATTTATGTTTCTTCATTCTAACGTTCTCCAATATTATTATTATTATTATTATTATTATTATGCTCGGCTGCATCATCTTTGAAAAAATGAAGTAGAGTAGAAATGCAGTGATAGTAATGTTTTTGAAAATGCTTCTGAAATAACTCGAGAGAAGTTGGCGAGGTGGAGGAGCTTAAGAGAAAAGTACAATTCCTTCTCGCCTCTGCCCCATTCTTTGTTTTCTTTATGTTAGTCTGACAAGAGAAAAAAAGTTTTCTGAGAGAAAAAATATGGGACTTTTTGTGTTAACATTACATTACACTGTACATAAAAGGCTGCTCCCAAATATAACACGTAAATGGAGATAGACGAAGGCAGAATAAAAGGGTCGAGTGGAGTGGGTCGCTACTTTTTTTCATTCATTCATTCGTTTTTATCCCGTAAAAGAAAGAAAGCGGTGAGAAAATCGGAAATGATGGATTATATATTTCAGGGTGTAAATAGGTTCTACAGAAATCCATAATTATTTTCCAAGGTATACGTTACATTATGTGGAGGCACAACATTAAGTAAATCACATTAAGTATTCAAATTGCCATTTTGGTTTTTCTTGTCATTTTATGTCACACAAACATTTGTCATTTTTATTTCTCTTTCCAAAACCGAGGAAGGAAGTAGGTTAATCGTCCTATCCACCAAGTCCATAAAACAAAGTTGAGACACTGAGAGACATTCAAATTGAATATTTTATCTGATTTCATTTTATTGAAATAATGACTATACATAGAAAACGTGGAACATTACGCACAGTAACGGTGGTTTCTCTATAATCTTGAATCAAGGCAATTACCAAATGACAGCTAGTTTTATGCTTTCTTGACAGCACGGGAAGGAAGGAAAATGGAGGTCGACAAAACGTTTTCTTTTCTTTTTTAAAAAAACCACAAGAAAAAAGGAAAACAATAAAGGAAAAGAAAGGACAAAATAAATCCCTATAAAATGTTTTTTTTGTATGTAAGTAAAGCAAATACGTAATAAGAGTGCGCCTGGGTAAGTTAGCTTAAGTTAACACAGCTTTGTTCAAACCGTGAACACATTTTTTGCAGCTCAAGTCTTTCCCCACATTTCCACAATTATATAACATTCATACACGCACAAAGTCTTTGAATGAACGAGGCTAGGAAAATCTAGGTATTTGCTTGCCAACAACCATGAATTCATTTTCGTCTGGCATTTTTCAGCCTCAGAAATTTTAGTTATATATAGAAGTGCACTGTACCCATCATCGGCGTTACCACTGTCGTTGCCACCGCCATCACCACGATGGCCATGGCCACACACAAAACACTTTCGTTTTCATCCCATTTCTACAAAGCTGCTGAATATGAGAAAGAAAATTGTAGAACGAAGTAAAAACGAAAAGACAAAGAAGCAAAAAATTGTAAAACAGAGAAAGAGAAGTAATAGGAAAGAAAAAGTTTATTTCGCTATATTTATAACCGCATTGAAAAGGAGCGGCGGTCTACGTCTATGTATAAAGCGAATACATGTAAAAGTATCTTTCAGTTTTCCCCACGGAGCCACAGCCACCTTTTTCTTTTCAACTCACCTCGCCTAACATTTTTTCAAGAGATATGGAAAAAGAATAGTATTACGCGTGTGTGCAACATTTATATATATTATTTTGTGAAGGCCAATATTCCAAAAGATATTTAAGTATGTATATAGTTTAAGTAGGTACGTTCAGATGAAACTGGCTCTGGATTCTGCCACCGGTTTCATCCTATTTATAGATAGATAGAGAGAGAGAGAGAGAGAAAGAAAAAGAAAGAAAGAAAATAATGTATAGTGGAGATATAAAGTGTTATGTATGGTATACATTGTGAATGAAAGGTAATGGCTTGTCACGGCTATGTTCTACTTAAGTCGAATGTACACACAGTTGTTTTCTACCAATCTAAGGTTATGTGCACACAACGCATATTTCTGTGGAGCTTTCTTTTGCTTTCTTTCCGCTTTATAGGCATTATCCTCCGCTATCTTTTTTCCGTTTGTTTTCCATAGGAGTGAAACCATATGTAAGTAACCCATGAAATGAAAAGAAGAAAAACGCTTTTTAGTAAAAAGGGAAAGAAGTTCATAACTTTTTAGAACTTTTACCTTTCCGAAAAAGTATAATGTATCCGATCCAGTGTTATAGATAGACAGACTAAAAGAATAAATAGACACAAGAAAAATTTAAGAAAGCTGCTACTGTTGCAGTATGATAATAATGGATATGGGAAGGTAAAGCAGAGAATTGTTTACATGATTCTTAAAGAAACTTGTTTTGTTAGAGAAAATTTACCGTATCTTTTCTGTACGCTACTTGCTTCTACGGCTTCGCGTAGACTCCCCCAAAACATTGACTATTAGCAGTTTGGTCCCTTTTACTTTCCAAGATGGCAACCGAGACAGGGAAGGAAGAGTAACATGAATTTATTGCACCTGGCATAAGTTTTTTCTGTAGAACTCTAGCCCTCCAAAACTCCATGAAGAAGATTTAAATTGACTACGAAAACTTCCGCTTCTCTTACGTTTCTACATAATTCTTTGTTGATATAAAAGAATATGGAGTGAAACTGGGAAAAAATCCATCTGAGGCTGGAGAAGTGTGGGTGGAGGAGAAAGGAAGACCTATAAAGTTTTAGAAAAACACTCATTTTGTACTCATAATTTTGTGTATCCAATGATAAACAACGATTAAAACTGAAATAAACATTGTTTATCCAGTTGTGTTAAGACAAAGGGAATGTGTTCCACTTTGTGCTCCACCAGTGGAATTGGAGCTGAGAGGCGGAAATGATTATCACCATCTGTCTAGTATAGTGATACAAAGTAACAATGTTAGGAACAGAGCAACCACAGCGGAAGTTGAATTGAATGGATATGCACCTTATCACTGCCATTATCATCATGCACCATGTTGAACAGACGATACATAAAGGACTGAATGGGATAGGCACATATTGTTGAAATGTTAAATAAAACGACTGGTAAAGTGCTACTACAATTCATTCAGTGCGAAAGGATTACTGTAACTGGAAAATGATACAGCTCGACGAAATCAATGAACTTAATTTTTTATAAACTCTTTATTCTTGCCATGTCTCTTAGTATACAAAATTTACTACAATTAATGACAGAGAAAGGTTTGTTTCACACAACTTAAATAAAAGAGTGGATCGAAGGAAATAGAAAAGGTATCGGAACAACTCTTTCATTTGCAATGTGTGATCCGATCAAGCAAATGAAATTTTACTTTCGCTCTGTCTACCCTAGACTATACCACCCAAAAGTGAAAGACCACCGAAATCTCCATTATAAAGGGCTCCCCAGACTGGTTGAGGCTGAGTATTGGACTGGAATTATTTGTCCACAAAGACAGTTTATTGTTGAGCCCCTAGAATTTAGTGAACTACTCAAGGACCAGCCCAGAAACTAATACTTGCCACCACCTTGCCCGTTAAAAGGTTTCGTCTTTTCCCGATTCCCTGGGTTATGTGGCGTGGACCGCCCAGGTACCATTATTTACCCGGGACTGTCTACAGGATTTAGGACCACACACATTGTCCCAATCTTCTTTGTTGCACTGAACTGGTGGCTAGAGAGCGAAAGAGTGTAAATACACTATAACAAATAACAACAAGTGCTTTCTGCTTTCCATTTTATATATAACGCCGTTTGTTGCACCCCACAAGGGCAATCGGAAGATTGAAAGCTTTTCCAAGTAAAGTAGTGACTGCGACCAGTGACTGGATACGTGTATACATGCATAAGTGTGAGTGGTGTTATCTTAGCAGCGGCAGCACCACCACCAACCGACAAACCTTGAGCCTTGAGCTTCCTGAACGGTGAAGGCAAAACGATATCGAAAGTCTCTAAATTCAGGATTCCACTCAGCCTTCAGTTACTTTCATCGATTTACTACGCATATAAATGTTTGCTGTATAACCTGGTTCAATCTCTCACAAATAGAAACACAAATCACATGCAATGTGTCCGTGTCTATGTCTACTACGTGCGTGGTCTTTTCATCTTCCAGGCCCGTCACGTCCCTACATAACATTAATTTCTTTCCTCGCACTGACAGTGTGTACTTTTGTTTTCCTATCCCTGAGACTTACGAGGGTTGAACGGAGGAGGGAAGTAAAAAATATATGAGGTTCACTTCCAATTAATTCCTGGTGCAAGAAGAGTCCAGCGGCATGAGATGTGATGTGATGCAGGATGAGCCCTTGCCTTGTCCGTATATTATCTTTTACTGTAAGACACATTTAACTGAACATAACTCCTCCTCACTTTTTTCCATTTAGAAAAACACGACAGAACAGATAGAAATTCTTCATCTGTCCAGTTCAATATAAGCCTTCCTTCCAGCCATAGTTTTTTATACAGTGTGTCCAGAGCAGGATTGAGAAACAATCGATACTTTCTTCTCACAGACACCACATCACATCAAAGAAGAAAATCAGACCCATTCAATTCAATTCAATACATCACGAAACGCAAAATCGCAATTCACCGGGGATCGTGCAATCCGTTGTGGATATCCATGTGCGGCACATGATGTGCCCAATGGCAATGGCCCTGGTCCTAAGTAAGAAAGCATCGAGTAACTTTGTTTTTCTTTATCTTCTACGTTTCTCTCTTTGTTCACCTTTTTATTTTTTCACTCCCTCCCTGCAGACAAAACTCACAAGGTTCATCCATGCTTTGCATCCTGTGATTATTTTTTATTCTGACACTACTTTCGAAATGGAAATTTTAACTGTGAGATCATTTTATTTCGCCTGTTGCAAAAACTATTGAAAATGGGGGAAAACCTAAACTGACGGAATGTGAAACTAGATTTAGATTTCAGCATAAAATAAAAATAACTCACTACAAAATTCAAGATTAATTTCACTGTCGCTTTCATGTTCGTTAAAATGACTGAAGTTACTTTTATTGCCTATTCGCTTTTTCTCTCTTTTGACCTGGTTTCATTACACATATTCGTTATATAATACAATAAATCAAAAATAAAACTCATTCTACGTTATGTAAGTTATACCTTTCACCTTATCCTTTGAATGCAAACTACATGGCCCTCCAGATTGTTAGGTAGAGGTTTATTTTAAACTCTGATCTACAAACCTGAATTCTATGCAAAAATATATCCTTATCTCTTTCAGTGGCCATTTCACCACTACACGTTTTTGTAATATAATGTTTACAACGAACACAAACAACTACACACTTGCGTTTTTCGCGTTTCAAGCAATAAATCTACGCGAAGCTGTAAACATCACGAAATCAGTATTTTTAGAATGCGTGGCCGTAGTCACACGTTACAACATGCATACACAATCTGGGTGTATGAACATTTCATAGTAGTACATTGTAGAATTGACCTTATCAATATCATCGTCGCCACGGCCTGAGAACAATCTCTAACCAAACTGTTTTTCTTCCACTTCAACTGCCCATCTTCGCAGGTTTCAAAGACGGGAGAGTGGAGGAGTAGAAATCTCTAAATCTTATCTTTTACGTCTTAAAAAAACGGGAAAATGTCGAAATGAATCTCAGCACGAACATGTTTTAATGTGCACGATATTATCAAGTGATGGGAACGTGGAGGAAAAAGAAAGTGAAAGTATTTCTATTGGCGTTGCATTTTACTTTCTCTTCACTTACTTGCCTCAATTCAACTTGAACACACGAGCCACTTTCTCTTTCCGTTAAAAAGAAAAAAGAGGATTTGTTCATTCCCACTCGAAAAAACGAAGAATTTTCTTATAACTTGTAATATCGGCGTGTGTGTGGTCATAATGGATGGATACACGGAGAAGAGGTTGTAATGGAGCACCAACACACTAATAATGAAAAAGGAGAGGGAAGGCAGAATACAAGAGAAGAGAAGCGCGGGCAATAATTCTATACCAAATATAAATCTTGTTTCGTTTCACTCGTTTGTCAATTTGATTCTCCATTAGTAAAATGCTACCACAAACTAAAAACACGCTTTTTATTCCTCCTCTCGCCCACTTTAGTTTGCCTCCTTCTTTGTAGATTATTTTTTCTTGTTTCCTTGCATTTCTCAACAAAATACATTATTCTTTTGTTACGGTTCCTTGCAAAATGTGAATTTTGAATGCAACTCAAGAAACGCTATACAATTCATGTTTTCATTTGCCATTCATAAATACATCAAGAGAGTGCAGAGCACACCAACTGTGCATAAGTTTCAATTCAGCTACTTTCTCTACAAGAAAAGAAATGTTTCAGACATACGACAAATAAAAAGCGCATATACCTACGCGTATCCGCTCATGAGTGGAGCGAGGGTGGGTTTAAATCCTGCTTTTTTCTCTTTCCCCATGACTGCGTTGTAAGTTGTAATAAATTTGGCCACACATTACACACACATCGTTTCTGTGTTTATATGTGGTTCGGTTGGGATAAATGTATTTTTATTATACAGACAGAAGACAAGACACAAAATAAAATATACGATTATCATACAAGTTATGTTGTCGGTGCCTATCCATCTTTGCTCTATTTCACTTGTTCAGTTTCATTTCACCTTCCTGGTTTTCTCCGAGCTTTGCATACAAAATGGCATCTTGCTCTTGCTTGCATAACATGCCGAAAGTGGCTGTTCAGGGACAGAAAAAAAAGAAAGGAATGCCACTGCCACACACATGGTATATTACTCGCGAGAGACAACTTGAAACGATATAAAACATTACTTGATCACTTAGAGTGGATGGATGGATATTCCATTTCCTCACTCGACTCGATTTTTTAGAAACCGCTACATATAAAAGTGTTTCATTTATCCTTTCCCAAAGAGTGGAGTAAAAAATGGCCGACGCTTAGCATATTGTGTCCATACACATTTCCTATCAAAGTTTTTTTTAACAAAAGAAAGATATCCGCACCGGTACCATGATGCCTTAATAAAATACGGTCTATTTTATTTTGTTGAATACACAGGAGCAACGCAGGAAAGACAAGTAGCGTTATAAGGAAATGATCATGATCAACAAGATCACGATCATCATCGTCACCGTTTTAGAGTAGTTATTGAAGTGCTTCGTTCGCTTTTGCATCTATGAATGGAACGACTTGTAATAGCCTGCGAGTTTTATGGGAATAAGATGCATATAATTTTAGAGAGCTGACAAAGTCAATGAATCGGCAGTGATAAGTAGGCGTGATTACGAGGTGTGGAACAGATTGCCTCTTCTGCGCCACCAGAAAGAGTAAGCGTCTAACGCTACGACTGTGACTGTGGCAATGCCATCAAACCAAGTCTAGAAAAGAAAGCTACAAGATTGCTTGATATGCAGTACGTGTAATGCACTCCACTCTAATTTCCTGCCACACCGGACGATCTCTTATGGTTTCGTCATTTTATTTTCCCTCTGATACTATTTATGTCATTACTTTTACTATGACTCTAAATCCAACATTTTATTTTATATTGCTCCCTGCATCTACTATAGCATAACTATGACCCCCATGGTGAATCGAGCTGAGTGGATGTTTGATATACTATAGGCACATACATTATTTTATAGTCGTTTCACTTCAATTGGCTTTATATTATAATTGTATCCTCATCCTCATGAATGATCAAGTGAAGTGAAGTGGAAGGGAGAGAAAACGTGCCGCAATATATTTTTTGGCTCTCCTCTTACAGACGCTCACGATAATCGAAATATTGTACAACGAACCGTTTAATCTGTAATTGAGACAATTCCGTTGTGTCCTTTTAAATGCTTAATAGCTCATGCACATATTTTATTTCTTTACTGCACGAAATCCCCTCATGATATTCTACGTTGTTCCTTTTTTAGAGTACACTGCGTTTGTCTTTTGTTTTTGCTGTTCGGCGACTTCCTTTGATATCATGCTACACGATATCGTATTCCAATCCAGTTTCGCATAAATTTAGCTCAGCGTTATGTTTATTTATGAGTTTTAGGCTGGCGTTAGTATCGTTGGCGTCACGAACAAAAGGAACACTTTGATCCCGCTGCTTGATGCAATTGATAATGTGCATTTATTATGCTACTGCTGCAGCATCGCTCAGGACCACACATAATGTGAACATATGTAACGTTCCTAATACCTACCTTACCACACTATGGCATTGGATTTGTAAAAAGTAGAAAATTGGAGACGCAAAAATTGCTTCCACTTTTGTAGTATCATATCATCTTGCAGCAATCCCTATATGTTAGCTTTTACATTTTCTAGGGTACGCTAGCGAAAAATTACGTCCATTACTGTACATATGGGACCCGTAAAAGCAAACCCAATAACCTAAAATCAACGGAACCAAGCTTGAAAATTGTCGTGAATTGGAACCGTGCGCAGTAAAACCACAAAAATGTGAATACTTAATGGAAAAGTGTTTCTTCCTTTCTAAGTAACCAAATTTGCGATAGCGTAAAAGAATTTTCTTTGCTTTTAGGAATTCTGCTTGACTCTTTCCTCTTTTGTTAGTACAGTGACTGAGAGTCGTAGTCATTTGCTATCTACTTCTTTCCTTAACCAAAATACTAAATCTTATCAGAGGAGCAAAAGATGGCTCAATACGGAGGAATACAGAAGGAAACAAACATTTATCTTTAACGTGCTCTATATACTCAACAGTTCACTCTTTCGTATGTATAGCTAAAAATTCTACTTATTACTTTCACTTTTATTTATATATTTGTATTACTGCATACACTGCTCCCAGCATTGTAATATTATTGTCGCATGCAAATTTTTACCCCAAAATAAAATAAATAAAATTTACTTGTACATAACATCACATTTTTCGTTTTTACTCTTTTCCCAAACTCTCCTAAAATAAACCTGAAAGAATTTGAGATCGCAACGTCTGCAAAAATAATACAAAATGTCCCCCCAAAACACCACTGTCCTGACTGACTGACTTCTTCTCCAAAAAATGCAATGAAAATAGAAAATATAAGAAATAGAAATCCTAAAAAAATACGTAAAACACCGAACAAAAAATTTGGTAAGTGGAGCATGTAACTTAAAGAAGATAGAAGGGAGAGAAAACTGAGTCTTAATATAACCGAAACGTCTTTCTTCGTATCTGGGAATAAATATCTAAGTTAAGAGTAAAATAATAATAATAATATGCTTTTTGTCCCACTGTTTGAAATTTTCCTCCTAGTCTACATTTTAAAGACAGTGAAGAAAATGAAGTAAAGTCTATGTAATGCAATGTAAACGGAGATGCAAAGTAGAACGAATCTGGAGTAAGTAGAAGCAGAGAGGCATAGATTACCAAAAAAGAAAGAAAAGAGACAAGTCAAGTAGAGTAGGTGGTTGCGGCTTCTCTCTTCGTTTCTCTTCTCGCTCAGAGGGAAGACGAAAAAAACAACGGTGGCAGTGGCAATGGAGGTGGTTCTCTTCCCTTCTCTTTCTTAAGCTTCTTGTATGGCAACCAGTGAAATCGCATGAGGAAAGTCAATTATTGCGAAATTCTTTCTCTCGAACGTAAAACCGACATGTACGTACCAAGTAAGAAATGAAGTATAGAATGGCTGAATGCACGCGTGTTGTGTGCACAGGTCTTTCCCCCGATATATTTCTCTGAGAAAAGGAAAGAAAGTAAAATTCCTTGCTTAGACCTCTTTTAACTCCGTTTCCCTTTCTCTTTTTCTCACTCCATTTTTTGTCTTGGGTATTTTTACACTCTACCTCTTTTATTTCTCAACTTACGTTAGCGGTGAGATGAAATGAAGTCCTTGGGTGATCTTAAAAGTATTACTGTGAATATTATTTTCTATTTTTTGCTTGCTTACATTTACAGTACCCCAATATACATATTTATTTACTTTCTTCTAAATGCAAGCAAAAAATAATACATACGCGAAGTAGTAAAAGTACTACACAAAATTCCCTTTGTTTCATCTGCCTATACCGCCTACGCCAAAAAAAGCTACATCTCGAGTCTACGTATTTTATAACTGCGTGAGAATAAACAAACTAAAAGGATGTTACAATATAGAAACAAACAACAAGAGCTTTTGTTTCCTCATTTTTATTTTTCCATTACCATTTACTTGTAATAACTTTCTTCTCAAATAAAATCCAAAACACTCGCCATTTATTTTTCGATATTAAGTTTAGGAGCGATAACAAAATAAATTATTTGTGCTGAATTATGTGAATATTTTAATGAATAAAAAATTGAAATTTTTCTGTGATTTAATAATAGACGTGTATTTTTTAATTATTGCATAGTTGTCAACCTAAATGGCTGAAAATGAGTGAAAACACAGCTCATTATAATTTTAAAAACACAAATATAAAACCATAATCCGTTAGTACTCCAGAGAAAACATGCACTTTCTTTTCGTATGGTCTGGTAAGACTTATTTATGCACATCGTGATTAGCTTCAATCAGGGCCTCCATGTTCGTGCTGATGTTGAGTGATGTAAATGAGGAAGAAAAGAAGAAATGACGACGTATGAATAAAAGGTGACACTCCGAAGTAACAATAACAACATTAGAGAAGGAAAAGAGAAATCATGAATCCTTTCTGCTCTCTACTCTTGACTCACTCGCTCCGTGAAGAGAAGCGAGTCTGACAAAAAGTGGAGCGCAAAACAAAGCAAGTTTTTATTAGTATACCGAATTGTGCGGTTCGCTAAGCTCACCAACTTTTTTCATATCGCCCTACATACACATGGTGTATTATGGATATAAAAGCAAACATGAATAAAATATAGCGTTTGTTTCACCAGACAAGATTAGTTTTTTCTTCTCTTTTCGCGCACACACCAAGAGTTGAATCTGGATGTCTTCAAGCATATGTAGGGGATGGAGCGTAATCCAATAATACAAAAAGTGAGTGGAAACGACAGAGACAGAAAAAAGGGGGAAGGAAAAACTGAAGAGAGTAGAAAAAGAGTGGAAATCAACTTTTTCCCATAGATAGATAGACACACTTGAGTCCTGAACCCTTTTGGCATTGCCTTTTTTGTGGCCCCCATAGAAAAGTACTATTTCAAATTGCTGACCGTGTCCCTGTGTCTATGTATAGGCGTTTTTACTTTTTTCATTTTGTTTATCTTTCCTTCCCATCTCCATGAATATTGGATGGATGACATATTCTACAAAAGAGAAAGTATTTTTAGTTCTTCAAAGAAATCAACTTTTCGAAAAAAGGCGGAAAGGAAAACAAACGCAATATTAATGATGCGCGTGCTTACGTTCCGTTAGTGTTCGGAATTCATCCGGAATAAGTGGAAACGTTTCCTTGCCCCTACAAGGAGCGTTATTATTTCATACCTACCACACCGTTGTTGGTATGCAGAGTTAAAATCGAAGTAGTACCCTAGTACGAGTACCTTTCACGTTCACTTTCACTATTTAAATATTTTTATTGTGCGGCCATGTTGCCACGAATTTAACATTCCGCGAAAATCTGCACAAAACTTCCCTTTTTAATAAAATATCTATCTGGTCTCTAGTCAGCAATTTTTTATCTCTTCGGAATTAGTCCCATTTTACATTGCAACGCAATCATAAAAATGTTTATGGATGGTCATAATACCGCTATTTATTACGACATCGTAGTATGCAAAGTACAACCATAAATTAGATGAAATCTGTTTGGTAATATTAGTACTGAATAAACTGAAAATTGCTGTTGTAATGTGTCGTGAAATAAACTTTATAAATGGATATTGATCGGATGTGAAGCAAAGGCAGTGCATTTGTGTTCTTTACAAATATTTGTTTAGAGTAGTTGAAAATATGAAACAAATTTTAAGTAGTAGTAAGCTAGAATCATCGTCAGACTTACGACATTGCATCACAGGATCTTCCCACTTTGTGATGGCACGCCGAACGGCGGCGTCAGCTCAGAGCCAAAGATTAAAAGTCGTCTCTAACTACAAAAAACTAAACCTTATCAGGCGGGAGGAGGAGAAGAGGGCATGTTATGTTTGAGGGAATGGGATGTGATACGATATTTTTGAAGATAATGTAAAAAGTGTTATCTTCCAAGAAAAGAATACCTGACAGAATTATGACACGGAGTATCTTGCCAGAAATGGAAGTTATTGAAAATGATTATACCTTTTTCTGCTTTCTATGGTGTCAGCGTCAGCAGTTTGAGCTTTCGGTGTATGAATATAAGAATGAATTCAAAGTGGAGGCAAGAGAAAAGGCTTCATCTTTAGCTTGAGCCTTTATCCCATTAAATGAACACTCTTTTCTACTCTTGGCACCCAGTTCTCAAGAACTAATAAATGATGAAAGGCAGCTGAAAAAATGTACATTGTAAGAAGTAAGGGAAAAGAGAAGTAGGAAGAGAGAAAAGGAGAGAAAGCCCCCTGGGAGGCATTTATGGCTCCATTTAAGAAGCTGTCGAGAAAAGTGAAATTTTAGTGGGTAACGGACGGACACTCAAAACGAAATATCAGAAAAGTAAAAGAATAGAATTGTAGAATGCGGAAGAAGTAAAAACTTGGGGATAATGATAATATGCCACATTTTACCAGAAACATGAGGAGAAGAAGAAAAACTTTAGACAAAGAGTTTAGAATATTCCTCCTGTGTCCAAATTTTTAAAAAAATGTTCACGGCATGCATCACAAATGAAAGATGTTATTCTCTAAAACACGCATAATCTCTTCGAATTCAACAAAGCAAAGCAAACGTGACGGTAAAAACAAGAAAAAAAGAGTGCATAAGAATGTACATTATTTATATTCCAACATGTATGCATTCATTTGAAAAGTATAATTCCCCTCTAACATGGATTTATTCCAGAATTAATTTTGTCGTGAAGCCAAAAAAATCATTAAAGCATCTCCTAATTCCTAAGCTTTTTACTTTCACTCGGAGGAGAGAGAAAAAAGTTTGCAAACGATAATTTTTAAACTTTCTCTTCTCTACAAAAAGGACAAAATCGACGCGTTTTCCTTTAGTAAAAATTTACGGGTCGTTTCTTTTCATTATAATCTTTCTCATTATGACTCAAGGTTTTTATGTAACAAGCCTAATTTTTGTTTGTTGTACATTCGACTTTGTAGACTTGCTTTACTCACTTAATCATGATTTTCACTTTTTTTTACACTGAACCAGAGATACAAACGTTGTCGACCATAAAAAGTAAGTTTTGCTTTGCTGCCAACTTTTTCAATAATTCTAACTATTGCGTGGTGATCAAAGAGCATGTCAAATAATACGACTAGTAATTTAACAACTTTGTAATTGCACTTTTCTCTATCAAATTTTGCAACAGGATTAACAAAAATACTTTTTTGCTTAGTCAGCCACATAATTTTTGCAATTGTAATTACAATCCTTACGCAAATGATAAAATGATCAAATACAACATGTGTAGGAACATTGAAAGCGTTTTAGTTTTGTGATAAGTCAAAGACAATAATTTGTTCATTTAATCTGACATATTTTTTTAATTTTGCCAGTTTTTTTGCAACCCCTTAAATTTATGAAGTAGTCAATTATTTTGTTGTTTATAAAGTTTTTACTTTATCAAAGATGTAGTTTTGTTCACTTTTTGTTTTCTTCTAAACAATTAATTTGATTTTATTATATAATGCATGAAGTGTATAAAAGTCATAAGGATCGCTTATCTGCATTGCAGTATCAATTAAGTTGTATAACACAGAAATAATAATTAATTGTGTAACATCAAATAAATACAAATTTTTCTGAGCTATTTACAACAATGCACTAATATTGTTAATTAATGCATTGCTTTCTCTCAACTTTTATTTTGTGAAACATTTTAAAGATTAACTGTGCACCATTTTTCATGGAAGACTACATTTAACGAGTCACGTGGTAAAAGTGTTGCTTGTGATTTTAATGTACTTACTTTTACTTTAGAAGCCGCAAGCAAAAACAAAAAATGCACTTTTCCATTTGGTTCAGTACCGCAAATGGTCGCGTTTACTCAGCTTTTACTCATCCGCTTCTGTGCCGTTACCCATGTCAGATGTGTTTTGAAGAATGGCTTCAGGAAGCGTGAAGAAGCAGGAGCAGCAAGTCAAGGCATTCTTATTGAAGAGGGGTAGTCCGTTTTAGTGACAGACAAGAAAATCGATTCTGTTCTGGGACGCGCTTAACATAAATAAAGTGATGAAGATGAACATACTTTATACATATAATGGAATCATTTTCTTATTTTTCTTTGCCTAAATATTCCACAGTCAAAAGTTAAACTTCTCGGCAAGATCATCCATCTCCGAAGGAGCAAATTACTTCTTTTTCCGCTTTCCCCCTTTTCAATATACAAATACATTGACAAGATGCGCCCCAAGTCTTTATTTTATTTATAGGTATGCTGTAATATTATATAGTCAGTTCTCTATTAAATTAAACTCTAGTCAAAATTTAATTCAGCTGCTCGAGCCTTAAGTTTCCGCCTCTTTTTCAATCCCAAAGCTCTTTCCTTCCTCCAGCTTAGAAATAAAACTAATGGAAGAGTCCAAGTGCGCGACACGTCAGCTGTCTTTCTAAATCCCTTGTTCATTTGATCAAGTAAAATGGAAGTATTTTCATATTTCTACACCTATTGACATTAACCATTAACATATAAACAGTTTGATTATTGGATGCGTCATGTCAAATGCATCTATCATTTTAATATTACATTGTGCGTGCCACAGCCAAGCAAAGTTAATAGTGTCAAGTGTTAACACTCACAGCGTCTTTCCATCTTGCTGCACTTTCATTTTCTGCTTCTTATTAAATTATTGCCTAACTCATTTACTACTTCCCTCACATCACCCCACGAATAACGGGTGAGGTCGTCTCCAAAGTCAAAGTCTCTTTTTTCCTCCAAAAGTTGACTTCACCCTTTACCATTTCTGGTGTTCCGTTCGCTTGTCCTGTCACATAAAATAATCTTCCGAGAGGACATACTCTGCTGTGATAAGCTTTTCACCTTGGATTGAACGATGGAAAAACGTACATGTTATAAGATAGAGTGCTTTTTAGTTGTATGCCGACCTTGATTAGATGAGACGCTTCCCTGTAGATTATAATGATACTGATGCTGGTTGACAGCACCGGTTGGTGGGTAATGCATTGCTAAGCTCTTCACTCAAACTTCATTCTCTTCACTGACATTACAACGAAGCCCCAAAGTGGAAAACTCACTCCGTGTTTAGCGGAGAGTTTGTGTCCACCGAAAGATATTTTAGGGCAAAGGCAGTATTTAAGAGGGAAGAAAAAGTGTAATGACTTTTTACTGTTAGTGTCGTTGCTGATAAAAAATCTAGATGAGAACAAATCCAGTGCCAAAAGCGAGACCACTGCGATTGTACAAGCAGACATTCCCATACAGTCAATTTTGTTACCAGGTTGTGTGACTTCTGTGACATTGGTGGTGCGGTAGACGTAGACGGTCGGTCTGTAGCCTTCCTTACCTGTCTCTCACAATATCTTCCATTTTCTTCATCTGTCTTTCTTTTGCTCATTCACGACAGTCATGCAACCAAAACCAACCAAACGAGGAATATAGCAGCAGACATAGAGGAAGGTAATGTCAAGTCAGCCGAGGTGATTGCATCTACTCGTCTCATTCGAACAGAGGACACGGTGCAGAGTGAAAGGGATTAAATGTTCAGTCCTTCTCTATGAACTACGAGCTCTAGCTCTGGTTATGGACTACGAAATGGATAAGAGCAGACCGCCGCCGACGAAATTTTACTCTCTCTTTGAATTTGGAGACCTTCACATTAACACCACCGTGAATGTGAATTGTGATGAAATGAAGATAAAGTCGCGTGATCGTTTGCTTACCGAACTGAACTGGTAAGGTAAACCCATTCTAGTGTCAACTACTCTCAGCAGATGTATTTATTATATATTAATTAATCCTAATTTCATAAAAATGGATTGCTACAGATGGAACACTCTTTGGAAGGAAACCCCGAAACGCCGTACAAAATTCTCATAATATTTTATCATAAGTCTAAGCTTATTAATGCAGACACAGCGAATTTGCCGTAGGATAATGAAATGATATGGTAAAACCAAGAAAGGCTGCTTTAATCTTGTCGCACGTATTATTTATCCTCAGTTTGGCACTGTTTGATCTTACAACAGTATTTATTCACAAAATAGACAGTCAACTTAATTATGCTTTTGATGAAGTGGTTACAACTCATAGTTTTTACGCTGTATTATACTGCAGGAGTTGTATGATAAAGCCAACAGCCAACAAAGTAAAATTCAGTCCTTTATTCAATTTATGCTTTTGATGCCCTTTGCTAAAAATAATATAAATGCAGGTTGTGTAAGTGTCCTACAAAAGCGATGGTCGTAAGTAATGCAGCATACCATGTACCGCCGCTCGCTGTGTAAAATAGCTGAGGACAGCCTAAACTGAAAGAGAGTTGAGTTCTTTCGCTTTAATGAATTACTCCTAGACACAAGGAATGTGTTCATTCATTGGCATGTCCGGAAAATAATTGGCTTTTTGGAGAGTTCAATAACAAAACATTCCACGAACATCCTTATGTTCCCTGACTGCCCACTCCTTTTTTCATCTCTTGGACAGAAACACAAATTTCTTTTTCATTTTCGCGTCAGCAGTGAAAGGCGGATTGTTTTGCCTTTTCTCCTTTCATGGCGAACACCTATTAAATATACAATTCATCGCGCTGTACATTTCTCATGAAAACGGAAGTGACAATTTAATTGTGATTGTGACTATTTGCCCTCGACAAGTTATTTTCACTCAGCTTGAAGCAATTACAAAAAACATTTAGGTTCTTATACCAGTATCATTTGAATTAATTATTGTCGCTCTGATCTCATATGAGTGACTAGCGTCACGCAAAATTGTTTTCACTCCGGAGAGAAATTGTCTCGTGTTTACTTTCCTCACTGACACAGAGAAATGGTGCACAAAAACATTGTTCTGTGTGCGTGCCAAAAATCAGGTGGTTCCAGGATCTAGCATTGTATTATAAAATAACACGGTGGCTCTCGCTCTTTCTTTGCAATGAATTTCTGCACAATGAATAGCTTCACTTCACCAGAAATGGGTAAAGGGAAAAACGAGTAAAGTTTAATTTTCTTTTGTAATAATTACTACTTTCCCTGAGCCAGAAGTGGGTGCCTTTCCTTCAATCAATTTCACTGGAGCAATTTTTTATCATGGTTTATGGTTGAGTGACTCCGTGAAAGGAACTCAGTTTTCCCCTTAGTCCATGTCGATGATGATGATTTGTTTAACTTCAATGAATATTCAACATCTCTTCACATTTTCTGTTTGTTCTCTCCCACAACCCAAGTTTCAGCGAGCGAGATGTCCATTGTTCAAATTGAATTTCACCATAAATGAAAGAAGGAAAACAGCAAGCAGCAGCAGCAGATTAAATTACCTTTTCCGACTCCGTCAAAAGCCATAAGTCATGAGAGTCAGCAGCCAAGGCTCACCTTCAGTGATGATGATAATAATAATGATTATGAGAGTTTTTGGCTCAGTGGGCAACTTTCACCCCGAAATCAAGCGAATGCAGGCAGTCAGTAGTGAAGTCAAGTAGAGCATGTAAAAAATAGAATGTTTATTTCTAGCCAGGAAAGAAGGGAAATTTAATTCAGCCTACTTTACATTTCCGTTTGATCCTGTCCATACCACTGCCACTGCATGCCACTATTGTTTAACACGATATTTAGTAATAATAATTAAGTATCCTGAAACATAATAGTAGAGTACAGCAGCATTAAAAGTTTTTTGTATCAGCCTACATAACAATTAATCACAGTAACAAAACACTCATTCATTTATGTAATTAGTTGTTTGTTGCACAACGCAACACATCAAAGTGGAATGGAGACTCTGTTTCCTCCAATCTTTCTGCAGTGCCGCAGTCTGTTCTCAAATGATAAACTTTTCTGCTTCATTTATAATTAATGAAGTATTACGCATTCCTTTTAGTGGCTGATTCCAAAACTTCTACAAAGTAAAAGCACCGGGACTACTTCATGCTCCAAATGTTACGCGAAAGTAGAGATGACCCATCGAACAACAGAATTGAAAGCATGATAATGTTTTGTCACCTAGTTTGCAATTCTCCGTTACTGAACTGAAACACTCCGGACAGATTTTCTTTGCTAATCGTATCAGCAGACGAGCGAGGGGAAACTCATGGAAAGGGTAAGGAGGGTGGAGAATGAATAAATTCTAAATGAGAGAAGTGAGAGTGTGAGCGAAGCCAAGTAGGTTTTAAAGATTGTAGTAAGCTAATTTAATTTATTCCATGGAAGTGATCCGTATCAAATTTCGTGATCCTTTACAAAATCCCTGATTGAGTAATAGGGAAATAAAACAAAATACAGTAAGGCTGGCTGACGCATAAATGAATCTATCTAGAGACTATCTATCTAGAGGAGTGAACGAAACGAAACGACAAAAACATCGAACTCGTTAATTTACATATTTCTCGGAAGCTCTCAAGATGGAAACGAAACGAGCCATGGAGCACCACTGGAAACTGGAAAATAGGCTTGCCGCACAGGCTCAGGTCATTTTCCCCTTAGTTTAACTTTTCGTTCTAGAAACTACAGACAGACAAGAGGTTTAACTTCCTTCCTCGTACTGTATTGTGCACTGGTGCCAGAAAACCCGTTGATGGAGATATTATACTGATGATGGCGAAACAGAGCTGGGCAGAACACAAGTTAGGAGTGTACAGTTTTAGTGGCGTACAAGAATGAGAGAACAAGTAATAATATCAACATCAAGGCTGTAAAGGGGTTACAGTAAAGTTAAAGCATGCATGCACTTGTAATTAAATGCAAGTTAAGCTTTTTACAGCTTTCAGCTAAACACCACGCTCACAACAACAAAACTCACAACATAACTTTGAAAGATCTGGAATTTCGTAGATAGATGCGATGCATGCAGATTTCCCTATAATATTGAACCAGCGCCGCGACAGCGACAACTGCAAACTGAAGAGAAGAGAACAACACTTCAATTTACTCCAGGTCCCAGTGGTATTTAACTCGGTGGCTAGTAATAAACTATTATACACGCCACTGTCTGCAATCATCCTCAGTATCTTCCAAGTGAACAAACAATATATTTATAATGTCTACCAAATATGACTAGCTCTGTAGAGGAAAATAAAGTGAGAGGATTTTTGGAAGCTTTGGTCGCTTGGGAATGTGTGAAACTAATTTGGCTGGATAATCCGACCAGTCGGAAAACCTCTAATTTGAAAGGGCATCCTTCTAATATTTCTTTTTTCCTCAGTACTTCATGCACTTCCTCATTTGATCTATTACTTTCTCTCTTCTAGTGAAAAACAATAAGTCTTTAACCACTCTGGTATCACCATCCCTATCATCACGTTACTGTACTATGATCATCCTGAAAGAAAGGGAAAATCTGTATTTTTTATACTTTGGTTTTGAAATGGTGCTGTTCCTGGCAGAACACAATAGACTTCCGCTTCATATTATATGATAACATAACCCACCAAAATAATAATAAACGGCTGGAAGAAAAACAAGCACTCATAAAATTTTTCGTTCTGTGTATTATATTTTAATATAATACTTGTTTTACTACTAACTACTAGTATTATTATTGTTATGATTATATTCTGTCATAATATATTTTCCCATTTTCTTTTCCTTTCATTCAACTTTTTAAATGTTGTTAGAGTTAGTTTGGTTATAGAGATGGATATCTGGCATTGCCGCTGGGCGGTTTTCGTTCTGTTGAGGTGAGCAGAGCATTGAAATTCTGGGCAGATAGAGCGAAAGTTTTTTTTACATATCTCAAAATATTGTTATGTTATATAAACAACAGCGTGACAAGAAGAACAAGTTATCGTTGTGTGTTGTCAAACTTTTGCTTTGACTCTATATATTGATTTAGCGTGGAATCACGCCAACTCTACTTGTACCCATTCCAAATTGGCTTTGTTCAAAATGTGACAGAAACACAGTCTTTGTTTTTTCTCTCTTTTCTCTTTTTCATTCATTCATTCACTTATTACGATTTAATGCAGACACATTCGTTTTTCAGCTCACAGCCTCAGCAGCGACGAGATTGTGCTTTTTACCATTATCCATTTAAATGGTGCGCCCCTGCTACCACTTTTCAACTTCAACCAGCACACAGCGTACCAGATGAATGGAAATGTGACTGTGACCCAAGCCAGTTTCATGCCCTGCCACTTGACGCGAATTGAAAATTTATGAAGGTTCCAAAGATTTAAGTGACTGTTGTTAATGGGTGTGTGGAAATGCACTTGATAATGACAAATCACTCCATTCTTCTCCTCCATTCAAACCCAAACCTATGTGCATGCATTCACATGAATATCATATCATAACATAAAAAAGTTGATCATATTTTATTCATGAAGTTTGTAAGCGTAATGTAAGTTCACAGTACGTCATGACCTATTTATATTAAATATGTTTTAGTATTGCCCTTTGTTGTTCACATTTCCGGTTCATGGTTTCTGTTCTCTACACATTCTGTCCTTCGCCCTTTCAATTCGTGCGCTTTATTTCCATTTTAGTATAATTCTTTTATAACTGCATCTTTATGATGCGCATTAGCCGCTCAGTTGAGGTAGACATGTCGGTGGTGTGCGACAATCCAACAATTCCAGGAGCAAAGATAATTTATCGAGTTCGTTCTCTATTGATGCAGGAGTCTCAAAATGTGAGAACCAAGAAACGCCTACAGATATGGAGATACAAAGATAGTAATGAGAGTAATAAAAATAACTTCATTTTTATAATCTTTAACTTAACCTTTTACTTCATTCATTATTCAACGAGTAGGAAGACACCATGAAGACTCTTTCTTTAGTACGGTGATTTAAAGCAGTAATTATTGCCGTGGTTTAATTGCGACGCCGGTGTACGTGGTCTTTTGCCTCGTGAAGCAAACAATTGCTTGCTTTGCCTACAGTAATCACATCTCGTCTCATCTCCATCCAACAAAAAAGTGATTCAAATCAAGTCAAGCATTTTTAAACTTCGATTTGCATTAATTATTTATGCATGCGAACCTCTTCACTTTTACTTTTACTCGTTTCCTTTCAGTCTCACTTGTCGGAGTTTTTCACAGCTTTCATCTCACGACTTGACTTTTGCTCTCTTATGCATATTGGATTTGTACGAGAAAAAGCACTAATTGTGCTTTGAGAGAGACTCTCCATTTTTACTTGCTACATTTTACATTACACATCACAACATCCTTCCTGTCCTATTCTTCATGCCTCTCTTCCATTATCTCTCATTTTCCCACATGGAACGTTTTCAAATGTAGATAGTTGAGTGTGCCGGCAGGGTGAAAATGTTCCTGTTTTCTAGAGCCATTTAATCACCAACATTCGTGGATAAGTAACAGAATGTGAGAAGTTTAGATTTTTATTGCTAGAGTCGAGCGCGGAATAAATGCTACAGGGGTGCGTGTCAATGCATTTTATTTAAATCATCGATTTTCAATGTCTGTGAATAACAGCGCATTTTATTTCGATTTCACCTTTTATTGTGTTATGCAACGAGATAATCAAAAGTGTAGGCTAGAACGAGCGCGTTTTAAAATCCCATTAGTGTTACAAAGCATTTTCAAACCCAATTCTACATTCAAGGTTTATCTGCGCTCTTAAACCACGAGTAGATTCCGAGATTTTTCTTCTCCCACATTACATTTAGCTACCGAACAGAGCTATTAGAGTGACAAGCTAAAGATTGATTATCTTCATGTAATCATCAAATTAATTACCTTGTCAAGAAGATTGTCTGCAGTACCGCTACTGCTGCCGACAAAAATGAAAGGATTCCGGGAGCACTAGCGGAGCAAAAATTCTCTCCGCTTCAACTTGAACCAGTTCAACCTTTTTTCTCATTCACGATTTCTACTTTGATATCTCTACAGCAGTGATAAAATTTGGTTTTCAGAATGAACGAGCAGAAGAAAAAGAAGAAGAAGGAAAAGATTTATTCGTTTCGGGTTATCGGCACTTTCCCCGAGTATTTTCTTCTTCCACGTCCGTAAGTAACGTCACCAATAACCACTGGCATCACGGAAAATGGAGAGAGTGCGTTTCCTCCTCTTTTCAGTTGCTGCATTCACTCAACGGTAAATGTATATAAATTATATGTAAGTTTCTCAGATAAGTTATGTACGTGTGTACATCGACACAAAAGTTTCAGATTGCTGGTTGGACGGTTTGTGTTGTGTTCCACGTCCTTCGTCTCCTCGACTTGACTTGACTCAAGATCGGCAACGCAATATAATTCACACACACACAAACACACACGTTCTCTCTCGCTGCTTATCAAGCGGCTTATCTACCGACTCACTCTTCTCTTCTCATATGTTAGTTCCTTGTACTCGTAATAGGTACATATATATTTTAAAGAATACGGTTTAGCTGAGAAGCTCGCGCAGAGATCAGAGAAAGACGCGATTTTTCTTCCGTTTTGTTGTGCGTTCGTTAGTTTTTTTTTTCACAAAAAAAAGATGTGCTTTTACTTTTCTTTGCTTTTTAAGTCTTTAGCTTCTACTGGCAGAAATAAAGTGATAATATTTTTATACTGGCACATGTATTTTATTTTTAGAGCGTATGTCTTTTCAATTGAAAATATATGCTTATGTTTATTTATGCAGACACCAACAACAGTAAGAGAAATTGTAACGAGTCGAAACGACCGACTACGACATTACATCCAAACTCCAGCCAGAGTCTAACAATGAATTACTTGAAAGATTCCAGGTGCCGTTATACATAGGTAATATGTCTACGAAGAAAAATACTAGAAGTGTGATGCGTTGATGGCGCTTCCTGACGTGGTCTCTAAACTTTCTTTTCGTCCTCTGCTCTAAAGAAACCAAAAAATTTTGTTGTTGTGATGTGATGTTTGTTTAGGTTACATTGAGGCTACGAGGTCGTCCAAAAATTTCTGCTCCAAAATTCCAATTGGTATTGGAACCAAACTTAACTTTCCTTGTTATAACCACACAAACTAAACGGATTCTACTGGCGTTCCATTATTTTCACCGTGTGCATAATAATGTGACTGTCCTATGTACGTCATTCTCCCTACTTGACTTTACTTCACCCCAAGAAAGAAAAAGAGACCTGGGGAAACCTAACCTAGCACACGACTTCACTTTTGTTTTGAACACTCTGATATTTTACGGTGCAAGTGAACCAGAGAAAGTCTCTGCGGAATGTGTTTGTTTCATCCAGGTCCAAATGGAACGAGAGAAAGTGAAAGAAAAAAGAAAGGACGACAGCTTCACATTCACAATGCAATGAAACGACGACGTTTTCTTTGACGGTAGTCGTGATCGGTGAGCCAGACAAGGCAAAGGCATACAGCCGCAAAAACTCCGCTCTCTTCGCTTGCTAGAAGTAAACTGACTGGGAGCAGAACAGAATCGTGCTGAGCCAGTGAGCCATTTCTTTCACTCTCAGAGCTGATGCTTTGCCTTTCACTCTTCTACTTTGTGCACAAAATGTCGCTTCAAGGAAGGTTGGAAAACTCACTTTCTCCATATCAGGCTGCCCCGACGCTCGCTTTGCTTTTATGGTGACTCTCGTAAAGGAACTCGTGTATTTCTTACGCAATGTTTAGGTGAACTGAGTTCGGTTAAGCAAAACTGTGAGAGAATCAGAATGTTTTTCTTCACTCTCTATCTCTTGCTTCTCTTTTCACCGTTTTTTCAGTGGAATTGGATAAACTATTTTAAATGACTATTTAGTTTACTTGGCTGTACATACTGGATAAACAAAATAAAGACAAACTGCTAGAAATACGTCTGTCTCCCTTAATGTTTTTTCTTATCCTCAGCTGCAATGTTGAAAGGTAGGTCTTTTTACCCCAAAAAAACGAAGAGCGTTATTACGTCAGTTGGAACATTCATTTCTCTACAACTGGTAAAATCAGTGAAATTGTACTGCGTACGTAAGGAAACCTGCTAATTCAAATTATAAGATGCGAGGAGGTGTAGTAGAGATAGAAAAGTGTACAACAAACATATTGCACGAAGAAAGTTTACAGTGGTAGTAAGTAGTTTGCTCTTCTCTTATTTCGGTTGGAACTTCATGCATTCACAATGTTTTTCTTGGGCAAATTCAAATTCATGAGAAAAATAGAGAACCTTGTTTTTCACCGAAACTTTAGCCGCTAAAACCAGAGTAAATGTAAACATGTAATTGTAGATGTTACAATTTGATGTAAATGTAAATTGTCTTGTCCAGCATTTCAAAGCTTTCATTACTATACTCATCGTCACCTTCTTTGCAATCTGATTATTTTGTGCTTTAACGGTATTAAATTTCAGTTGCTCGTCTGAAATTTCACTAACACGCCTGTCACAACAACAAAGACAAAGACCACGCATGCTCATGGCATATTTTGCCTTGCCTGTTTTCAAACTTTGTAGCTTAAATTAAATTAAAAATAGGAATTAATTAAACAATATTGCTATTAAATAAATTCTCAACTGTACCACATTTTGTAGCACAATAACAAATGAAAAAATAGAATAATTTCAGGATTCTTGAAAGTTGTGAGTGAACAGTTTTCTATTGTCCTCATTTATCGGATGAAAAAACAAAGGAATTTTGGATGCAGAGGCTGTAGTAGAACGTGGGTTGTAGTGATGCAGTTTGTCTGAAAAGAGATTCTTCAAAAGATACTTAAAATAATTTGCAATCTGTGATTACAAAGTGGAACACATGCATGCCTGCATCCCTTGAGTGAATCTGTCAGGAACACAAGCATAGCAATCCAGTCCGATTATAGTATGCAAATAAACAACAATTTTTGACAAAGAAATCAGAAACAGATTTTCAACCGGAATCGAGTAAAGGAAACCATCATGGCATGCATTGATCTGCTGCTGAAAGCAAAGAAAAAAGCTTGGTGCAGCAATAAATAGCACACTTCAATGCACACACGTCTCAATCAAAGAACAAAAGAAAAACCCAGAGTTTAAAAATTGATAACGTGAACGGTTCCAATTCGCTCACCTCTTTGAGACAGTAAAGTTCAAGTTTGTGATATGCTGAGGAGATATTTCTCACTGCTTGTTTCCGAACATGTTTCAGATCAGATTACATCAGCAAAACGGGATTTGTATAACACTTTTCACGCAAGCTTTGTTGTCTGTCTGCCTGTTTTTTCAACTAAAAAGTATAGGATTTATGAATCGCTAAAAGATACTTGCTCCCTGTATCATTATAAAAGTTGGAGGAAAGCAGTGGATGGAAAGGAACACTAAACTTTTCTTTAAAAATCCCTTTCTGATTACAAATGAGAGTTAAAAAGGAAAAAAAGTTCAACGTCACATACAACATTCAATTTTATGTTATGTTATTGCACAAAGGAAGTATAAAAAGTGCAGCAAATACTGTAGCAAAGTAAAAGTAAAAAGTTGGTCAACAAAAATGGAGTTTTATCGTGACACAAAGACGGCTTTCCCTGTCACATAAAGGAGAAACATACAAACTCTCTGTTCCTACCGCAGTTCCAAATTTCCTCGATGGAGCTTATATTTTCCGTTTTCACACATTATAAAGTTATAATAGTTAGATGTGGTTTCACTTTATGTGTATGTGTCCAACACAGGTCTAACATAAATATATACATATAACAATCTCAATCCACTTGGTATTTCGCAATTGTTTGTCCATGTCCACTGAGCTCTGTCTAAGTTGAGTGAGTTAAGTAATACATTTGCTGTCAACAAATGTTTTCATTCCTGCGCTATGCGTTCGTAATAATGATATTTGTCGGCGATATTTCTTTATCATCGCCATCGTCATTCTTTCCCTTTCATCCACTTTTTTTCCTCCACAAAGAATGTGGCAATGGGAAAATGTGGTTAAGCTGCTTTTCCAGCTCCATTTCCATCCCACTCTTACCCGACCCACGTATCAAGGAGCAGCGTGGTTGTTGTGTTTAACTTAAACGTTAGGGCCAGTTCTATTTCCGTTTCTCTCTAAGTAGAAAGACTGTAGCAGAAGCAAAAATATTTTGGTCACACTGCGGCAGTACAGCTCTACTGGTATAATAGTAGTGCCAATGTCGCTCCTCACCTCACGAATTACATATGGAGGAGGACACAGGCTTGACAAAATTTCTCACTCTCACGACTTCCTTTCATCCTTTCTCTTGTATAATTACAACTTAAGAAAATTTCCACAATGTCTGAGGGAAAGGGAGAAAGTAAAGTAGGTAGCTAAAACTATGGATGTGGACCCAAAAAGGTACAGATTTATTTTAGTCGAGACTACAGCTTAAGACTAAACTACGAATGGGCATGTGACACATGCTATTATGTTTTGAAAGAGCCAAAGTGTAAATACGGGGGATGATGTGATGAGTGAGTTGAGTTTAGTATGAAAAAGGAAAGCAAAATGCATGTAGTCATTCTTTGTATTCGCATCTTATCCACAGCTTTATATTGTTCCATTCTATAAAATAAATGTTCCGCTTAATTAATATGCCTCCACCACTTCCAGAACAATGTTATCCCAACATGAAAATTGAGCGAGATCGATTTTCTTTTATTAGACAAGGTAAACAAACTAAGTAAAAGGAGGAAATCTGCGTTGAGCACGAAATTGCATTTTCTCTATAAATCATCATTGTGTGCAATTCCTTATATTAACAATGTACTTTCTCCTATAAATGATATGATAAGCAATGCAACTTGTTCCAACTCTTCTGTAGCGTAGCGAAAATTTGTGGCAAGGGCAGCCATGCGTCAAAAAGTAAGGCGAAGATGCCAGAAGAGCTTTATTTATTCCTAAATTATTTCCTTCCACAATCACAGTTCTACTCATCTGTGGAGCAAATATTGCTTTCTAAGCTTCTTCTTCACCCTGTTATGACCACCATAAAATAAGAATAGTTGTGCGGAGTGCCAAACACCCGAAGGTCATTCTCGTTTCACCAATGAATTGATCACCCGCTGCTTGTTATTAATATCTCCGCTACCAGAGGCATCACACTTGGACAACAACAAAAAACGTTCGTAATTCATTTTCTCTCTTCTCCAATTTTGATTACAAAAATACGAACAATAATATTGACTACATCTGATTTATCTATATTGTCTTTTGATCACGATGCAGTCAGCGAAAAATGGAAAAAGGATAAGTTAATCCTTATTTTATGTATACAAATCTGTGTATGTAATAATTTGTTAAGAATATTGTTTGGGATCAAAACCTAACCAATGATTAACATAAAGATTCCTAAAATTGCTCTAAAATTCATTCTTCCGCTTTATTATACATATTATGTAAGAGTAAACCGGACACTGTTCACTCTGGAAGGAATAATATCTTCGGGTAAATACGCTGGGATATTTTTTTGCTTTACTGTTGCAAGAGAAGACTAAAGGGAAACTATAAAGAGAGAAAGTAACGAAAATCTAAAAAGATACGACAACACAATAAAGTAAATTAGGCAAGGTATGGCAATTCTCTGGATCACATTTTAAGTAAGTGTCCATCACTCTAAGATAATGCGATACAATGAATGGTTTCAAGGGTCTAACAATAAGTGCACACCTCGAAATAACGAAACTAGTGAAAATCGTTTCATATCACTTATTTGTTATCTAGTTATCCGTCGTAAGAATTCAGTTGTAGATTTAAACATACAACAAGTATTTGCCATTTTTATTCTCTACCAGGGTTCGTTGAATGTTTTTTATTTTTATTTGGGGTTTTAAGTTTTAAGGTGTAAGGTGGGTTTAGGTTTTTAAACAGAACCCCGTTGCAAATTTGGACTCTTTGGGCTTTTAAAGGAATGCTACATTATGAGACACAGTGTCTCAGACACTAAAACCTAATTAAAGAAAAATTATTTACTTTTGAAGAGATCATAATTTTTTATAGATACATACAATAAATATCATAAGAAAGCTTGTGCATATTCCATCATCGTAAGATCAAGAGAAGGCCAGTCTATATAAACCACAATTTGGCGTTAAAGTATAGCGTTGAATTTCCACAATAAAAACTATTCCCGCCACTGGATAAATACAAGGTTTGAAACAATTTAAACCCTAACCCCCAAAATGGGCTTCAAAATAAAAGATTCCATTGTGTTTTTCGTTCCCTGTCTCTCTACCAAGATCTTTGTACGTTCAGTATCATGATTGTAAGTGGCGTAATCTTGTGAAGGCCATGTCATGTCATAAATTCTGAACACATCACAACTTTTCGGCGGAAGCAGACTTCACTAGAACGATTTGAACGATAACGAATTCAAAAACTTACATAATAATGTATTTTATTGTACATAAATAACACTTCATGAAAAAATGTGGATCTCTTCTTCTGAGTGACTCATGCGCCAGTCGAATTGAAAAAAGAAAGAAAAAACATAGAAGCAAAAAACCACTCGTCGTAAGGTACTTGGTTAGTAATATTTCCACTTACCTTTCTTCAAAATCTACAATAGTACCAATGACCAAGGCGAAAGTTATAAAATAACAAAGTCTACCTTGGGAGCTGAACGAAGTTGGAAAACGAGAACGTCCAGGTTGCGAACTTTAGCCACGTTCTGTAACAGAACTTCTGTCCATTTTTTGAGAAAGGAGCGTGATTGTGATTGAGATGATGATGGTGATGGTAAATAGTAAAATGCGGTAAAGAGTCTTGAAAATAATGTAGGTGTCTCATAACAGAACCTCTGTCCATTTTTTGAGAAAGGAGCGTGATTGTGATTGAGATGATGATGGTGATGGTAAATAGTAAAATGCGGTAAAGAGTCTTGAAAATAATGTAGGTGTCTCACTTTAGTCCATTTCTTTTGAATTTTGCATTCCTCCTCGTTTTCATTCATGCTCGTGAGTGAATTGCGGAGGAATGGGATGAAATGGAGCTATTTTCACAAGTGTTCAGTTATGTTGCGCTACTCAAAGAGTAGAAAAGGGTTGAGTAAATGTATCTGGAAACGGAAACGTATAACCAGATGAGAAGAGGAGCAAGCATGTTGTGTCACTTCCCATACATATTTATTTCGTGCGGTCCTAAAGAAAGTGCTCGCTGCTCGTTTACTCGTCCTTCATGCATAAATATGTAGGTAGGTCAGATTTTCAGGACATCCTCAACTTGAAGTGTGTAGCTTTACATTACGTTACGTTTTCGGCGACCAAAGAAGAGTCTGGAAGTGGAGAACACTAGATCTGAATCTATTTCATTCGTTATTCTCAAAGATATATTATATTTCTTGAAGTGTGTAGCTTTACATTACGTTACGTTTTCGGCGACCAAAGAAGAGTCTGGAAGTGGAGAACACTAGATCTGAATCTATTTCATTCGTTATTCTGCAAAGATATATTCAGGTAGCACAAAACTAACTTATCAAGTCGTACTGGAATCATCAACCTGATCGTTGCCACAGTCGTTATCGACCCCATTCTCACCTCAATACTACTTGACGTGGACGACGCACTTTCCCAAAGTTTGTAGAGCCACTATAGCGGCACATTACAAGTAAGGGAAGACCAAAGAAACCGGTGGACTTGTCGTGTGTCGTCTCATCAAAATAATATTAGATTTTCCACATTACCACTGAAGCTTACCTTATTTCCGATTACCCTTAAACTGTAATAGAACAAATTTGTAAAACAAATTTTATTGAATTATCTCATCTGTCGCTGGAACTAGTTTTACATATAACGTATCTATTTTTCTTTATAAACCTTCATTACTTCAGTCATTTTAGTTAGTACCGCAGTGAACAGACAGTTTTTTGATTATCCATGAATTTCACATTTCCACATCGTCACATTTATTACTTTAAGTCGATCGAAAGCTTCATTTCTTCTACATAAACGGTAATAGAACAAATTTGTAAAACAAATTTTATTGAATTATCTCATCTGCCGCTGGAACTAGTTTTACATATAACGTATCTATTTTTCTTTATAAACCTTCATTACTTCTAGTCATTTTAGTTAGTACCGCAGTGAACAGACAGTTTTTTGATTATCCATGAATTTCACATTTCCACATCGTCACATTTATTACTTTAAGTCGATCGAAAGCTTCATTTCTTCTACATTTTATTTCGTTAGTATTTACAATACAAGCCTATAAGTATGCGGAAGGTATAAGTATTTTACTGTAGTCTTTGCTTGATTTTTTTTCAGTTGAGTGACGAAGAAAAATAAAATACGCATTGGCCTGTACAACCTGCCGCATCCAGTGAAAGATAATTTGAGGGAAGCGTCGCCTGCTTTTCTTAGGAAATGTGTGAATACTGTATACTGCACGCAGATAAGTTTGCGAGTTGGGTAGGAATGAATTGAAAATTGAGCAAGGGTGAAATGATGTAACGTGTGCTGTGAGAGACGATTTTTTCCTGTCTCAAAGTAGATTCTCTATTGAAAGGCAAATTTCGTAACCTTCGCAAAAGAGAAAGAAAAGAGTCGCCTTACTTCAAGAACCTGGCTGCTATGCTGGGAGCTGGAGGCTTTGGCCAATGGCACAGGTGAATAGCAATCAGTATATGAAGACGACACGCAACTGAATGTATGATGAGAATGTGAGAGCCCTAAACTTTTCATGCAGCTATCCTTTCACATACACGTTTTACTATATGTGCATTTAAAAAATGGATTTAGAAGAGTTGAGAGAAGCGAAGAGTTAAATTCCTCTCTCATTGTCTTCTATTTTTGTTACTGCTACCTTTACCATCGTTTATATAATCCTTGAAGAAAATTTGCTAGGCGTCATCTCTTACATCCCACCTTTTTATTGCGATTGCTTGTGTTCTTCTATCCAACCTTCTTTTCGAGCGTCAGGCCAAGTATAATGCGTTGCGTAGGTGGGTATGAAATAATACATGCACAATATAATATAGCTAAATTTTGTCTGTCGGTTGTTGAACCGGAAGTCAAGCATAAACTTCAGGTGGATTAATACTATTCAATTTTCAGCAGTAAGAGAAAGTTAAAAACATTCTCAAAATTGAACTCACTCGTTTTGTGGAGTTTGTTTTAGATTTGTTAATTTTCATATTCTTCGAAGTGAATTGCGGAAGTTTCTAATATCTTCTTTTGTATTTTGAATGTCAGGTTTATTAGTAATGTTCAAATATAAACATTTCCAAAGGAAGGATATGCTTCGCTAATTTAATACAGTCACAATTAGGAGGGAATTACAAGCCAGCTTGCTTCTTTACATCACAACAATCTTTCAAGAAACCTGACACAAGTTAGAGGAGGAAAATTAATTTGGTAAATAGTGTCATTTGGATACGTGGTTTTCCAACTACTCGGGTTTCTTCCATGTTAATTATCCTCCCCGCCCAACTCTAAACATGATGTTTTTCGCGGTTCTACTTCCTTTTCCACGATCTCCAATTATCTTTTCGAAACAGGGAACGAAGTGAAAGCTGCGCGTCAATAGTGCTCCATAAGGGAAAATGCCGATCATGTAACCAAGTGAAGTATTATATACATACAAACGCAGTAGCAAGGTTTTGTTTCATCTTTTCGTGAAAAGTGAACACCCATTTCATTCACCCGGTCTCTTCACAGTTTATTTTCGCGGCGGCAGTCCAATCTTCCCTGTTTTGTGGCGATTCACATCACAGCATTCTGTTAGTTAAACACATCTGGAAAACGCTCCATTTCCCCATATTTACATAAAAGGCTACATAACATCACTTTTCTACCTCATTTTGGAGTGCATCTACCACTCCGCATTATTACTCTAAAAGAGACCGAGTAACGGGAAGCAAATGACTGGAAAGAGAAAAAACGGTCACTGTCATCATCATCAACATCACCATCATCGCAATCATCGTCACCATCAGCTGCATCATCATCATTTTAGTTCTTTCAGTTTGGGCGCACCTCCATTCCATAATGGAAATGGAAATAGAAAAGAGACGACGCGATACTCTTTATATAAAGTAACGTGAAATGGACTTAAACTGAAAAGGATGAAGAAAGATGAAATGAAGGAAATCGTTGCACCTCTTCACATTATGACTTGGCTCTTTTTATTTGCTAGTCTAACCTGCTCTTAGCTACCTTTTACCTCCATATTTTTTACTCACTTTAGCCATATAAGTAAAGAGTTCCACTTCCCCGCCGTCGTGGATGTCATAAGTAATATAAGACTTCCATTCACAAAGTTGAATGAAGCAACTGATAAAGAGAAAGAAGAAAAAAGGAGAAGCCATTTTTACATTGAACTCGAATTTATTCGATGTGCTGGCAGCCTAAGCGGAGGGAGGGAGGGAAAACAGTAAACCAAGCTGAACGAACTCCTTCACTCCACTTACCAACTCAACTCGTGGCCCTCCACCTCCGACGTTCAAACTAAAACTCTGATGTTGAAGACGATGCGATACACGAAATGAAGAGTATCTAAATAAAATTTCTCCAGTCAGCTCGAGTCTCCAGCCTTTTCTCTTCCAGTGGCTCCAGTATAGCATAATATAAGTTAAAATAAAATAAAAGAAGGATGTGATGTAAAGTTGTGATGTGATGTGAGGCAAAGCAGAGTAAATGAAAAAAGTTTCCCTCAAATACATACCTGCCTAACTCACAAAGAACAGTTTACTAGTTAAGTAAGAAATACCGAGTTTTTTCCTGCTTTGCATTAGTTCAAGTGTAAGTGAATCTCATCTAAACTCAACTCGTCTCATCTCATTGACTTTCATTGGACTCTGTGAATAAGCCTCCAAAACTTTGCACTGGACAATATGGAAGGAACAATAGTGATATAATATATTGTCACATGCTGCTCTTTGTCTTCTCTCTCGTTCCTTGTTTTTTGTACGAGTTCTATTTTTTCTTCGCGACCTTTTCATTTCTTCTAAGCATCATCGGCTGTACGCAGATAAGATGAGTTAAGTGAGTCGAGTACTCATCTCGAAAATTATCCCACCTTCCTAAGAAAGAGACGTACGTGCGTCATTTCTTGTAAAAACTTTCCCTTTCAGAGATGATTTTAGAATCCACGCAGGAAATTAAATTGACGAGGGTGTCATTCTTCCACAGCATTACACTTTCAAACTGCTTCATTCTTCAATATTGTGACGAAATTGCATTTTTTGTCACTTCTAGGAACCATATTCTGAGAGTGATTCACTTTCATTCATTAAGTGAACAGCCTGGAAATTCTTTTTAGTGAGAATAAAAAGTGGAACTTCTCAATTTCGTAGAATTTCAAGATCATGTTTTACTGTTTCATTAAATATTTAACATAAATACATACCAACAAATCGACCTGCTTTTCATAGTTGAGCTGGTTTAAAGTTGGACAGACAACCCTCCACTCACTCAGTCAGTACTCCAAATTTCAAATGGATCGGAAGGAAGGTAAAGAAAAGATTTACCTCTACATATAGGTTTTGATGTGTAGACGAAAGTTTTCTGGAAGAATATCAACTATTTGAACGTACTACCTTTTGCTATGCGTGGGATGGAAGGTTTAAACATGCTGTAGACTGAAATCTAGTCTCAGGCATCGCATTGTTTGATTGTGCCTACCTCTTTGACTGTCTATCGTGCTACGTCTTTCGATTTTACATCACACTTTACTTATGCAATGTTATTTTAACCCACACAATCTCAAACTTTGCATACATAGAATATGAAACTGGCAAGGAATGACAAACAAACACACCTTATTTTATTTTACAATCAATTGTTGATTTTTTGGTGAATGGGATTTGACAAGTGTGATATTTAATTATAATATTCATCACAATGTTTCTTGGTTATGTTATGTTGCAATTACACAACTAGCGCTTATCATTTTCCTTTGTTTTACCTAGCTTCCAGAGAAACAGATAGAATTGGTTTTTGTTACGGCAAGTATGGCACGAGAAGAGGGTTATCAGTTTCATAACAAAGTCGTTTCCCCTGTTTTTCCAACAACTTCCGCGCCATTGTTTTTTACGTTACGGGCAGTGAAGAGGAAGTCAGAATGGATGTTTTCCTGGTCTTTTCTCCTCAAGATGAAAATAGCCATTTGGATGGCTCAAACATTTATTATCATCAAACATGGAAGAGCCGGGAATAGAATGCAATGCGTGTGTCAGCCTTTGTCTAGATAGCGATGAACGGAGCTTCAGAGTGATGTGGTATAATAATACAGATTCATAAGTTATAAGTTAAGAAAGGAGCTGGTCTGGTCTCGTCTGGCCTGTAAAGTAAAGAGTGGATTTCTCTTGAATGAATGGGATGCTCATCTCTTGAATACTTTATATTTAGAGAAAACTCTCACTCTCAGACAACAACAACAACAGTAATGGTATAATAACACTAACTGCACACAATATTACCCTTGTACACACAAGCAGAAGCACACAAAAATGCAACCAATCCAGACAGATAAACACAAGCTGATGCTGAAACCAGGCTTGTAGCTAGCTCAGCAGATATCTTTGTTTTTGCTTTCCTCCTTTCTTCCTTACTTCCTTCAAAGGTATGCAATGCAGGTTGACTGAATGGCCAGGATAAAAACATTTCCAGTGTGGTGTAATCGTAATGTGTGAAGAGCGAAGAAAAAGCAAGGGATCGCCTAATGTTTGACCTCAGTTCCCTTTACTTTTGTCGAGGTATGCATTTGAAAAACAAGAGACGCAGAGAATGGAATGGAAAGGAATGAGTTATAGTTAGCTGAGTAAAAGTTTACTGTGAGTGGCTATGCTATGTTTTGATGTCTAATTTTTCGCTTGGAAATAGCTCCACTTAAGTTAGAGTTAGAGCCAGGCAGTTGAGTTGAGTGAACAAAGAATGACTGAAAAAGAATGTGTTTTAGTTACTTTTATGTACGTACTCTACTTACTTCTCCCTTATTTTCTCCATGTCTCTTGCTTATATAAGAGGACAGGACCGGCTATATTTTTTTATTTCCACTATTATTCTTATAAGGGGGACGATGAACACTGGAAAACACACTAATGCAATGTGTACTCTGGATGAGTGATGATGCATCAAGTGAAATTTATAGCTTGTGAAATCGCACAATCAATCCTCTTTATGAGGTTTCATGAGAAATGTGAGCTTCAGCTTCCATATCGTCCAGCTGTGAAGACACGGAGAGGTTACAGTTACACTGGCGATGAGGTGGGAGGAGGTGGACATGGACTCGGATGTGGATTCCTTTTTTATTCTTTGCTTACTACGACTATATAAACTAATAATAACAATAATAGCTGCTGTAACTGTAATTCTGCGAGTGGAATGGGTTCGGAAGATGTGTGTGCCAAAGTAAATTGTTTGTCTGAAATAGCAGTAAGTCTACGAACAGGAAGCTTTGGTATTGACTAGTTTTTTTTGGCCACATGCTTTCATTTTCATTTCATTCGCCATCCTTTCGTAATGTGCCTTTAACAATCTCAACTCAACCTTATAGCTTGTTGATCTCCTAAAAAGTTACGATCCCGATAATATAATATAATATGATATTATTTTATTACTCTTACATTTATACGCTACATTTCCAACGGTGAACGACGAAACTAGAAAAAATATGTGTATTGCTCTTGTTCACAATCACTTTCCTGTCGATTCCTCCTCTTCTGCTTTGTCTTCTTCAGTCTTCCTTAAGTTTCACTTCTGTCCCAAAATCAAAAGCGATGGAATGGATGTCTGCAAGTGGGATTAATTTAATTGTCTCACAAAGTGATTCGAGACGCCATAACTATTCCCATCCCTAAATATGCGCCACTTACTTTTCCTCTGTAAATGTACATTTAGTTAAGTAATTCTAGATAAAGCTGCCGACAATAGAAGTCTTACCTCACACGAAGATAAAAACATCGGCACGGCATAAGGAATACATGTACTTAGGTAGGGTTGCGTGACAAGCTTTTGCGCGAAATAATGAGAAGCTATTGTCGACTGAAGCACAAGGAAAAATAAAAGTGTTTGCTTTGCGCAAAAGAGCAGATTGCAAAAATACAACCTCAATATCATACCGACCGTGTAAAGGAACTTTACCGTTGTTACTTTGGGAGAGTGTCGGTGTAAAAAAAACTAAAGAAAGGCTATAGCCGCGGCGTAGTTCCCAATTAAAACTTTTTGACGCATAAAATGGCTCTTGCAGGCTTCTTACAAGGACGAAAAATACTATTATTTCCGTATCTGCTTGACACTCCAGTGTTATATGATATTATATTACTGGAGCAAGGAGACGAAAATCTTTTTTACAACTGTGACTATTTCTACTCTCCTTGTTGTAGTAATGGTTCTCTATTGGGCATGCAGCCACTTTTACTTGACTATTTTTTATACCTCTTCTACTTCTGCAAAAAGGTCAATCATTACAATGCATTACATATTCCTCAGACCCCTTCCTCTTTCCTTAACCATTATTACAAGTTTCAGCTTAAATGCAAATAAAAGTATAGGAAGCTGAGATTTATGGCAGGTTTTATTACTTTCAAATGCTTTCTCTCCAGGATTCAATTTCACCTCACGTAAAACGTTATCCTTAGACGTAGAGCATTGAACACCTCTGTTCCTATCTTCTTTTTTCCACAGAGCATTATGAAGAATTTTCTCCAAAAAACGATACCAATCAGAATTATATGACCATGAGTGTGAAACAGCTGAAAGAAGTGAAATTATCTTGAAAAAAAAAATCATGGAAAAATAATGTTCGGAAGTGGTAAAGTGGTAATGATAGCCAGTGGTTACAGTAGCAGGTCTGTTCGTCGTAATTTTGTACTGTATTTTTTGATCTTGCAACAAAATGCCAGCTGAACAATTTAAACTAATTCAATCTGAACAATAAGTGTGTCAAGAAACTACGAAATATGTTTTATGACTCATCCCGTACAGAAAATATGAAGAAATACATTCAAGGCATTTAAAACCAAAAAATGGTCAACTAACGCAATTTGTAATGTGGGAAGTTTTCATTTCCAATTAATACCGATAAAGTAATGGAAAAATTGTTTGTAATTTTACAAGTTAGACTCTTTCGTTTAGCTGGTTGTAAAAATAATGAAACATTACTAATGTTCATAATATTAGTAAACAAAAATTGTAGAAAGAAATTGTAGTAGTTCCAAGTGCAGTTAAATCTGATACAAACAATATATTTTGTGTGTTCACCTGGTGTAAATAATAAAAGCTAAGAACGAGCAACAAAGCGCACTACCTAAGGGAAGAGGAACACCCGTTGCTGCCTTTAAAAGCACAAATTTGGCAAGGTAAATAAAATATAGCGATGTAACGTCATTTTCTTTCCTTTCCTAAAGCTCGAAAAATCCCTTGCAGGGGCTGTGATCATTGAGTTTGTCGATTTATTTTATTTGCACACCTCGTCATCTCAACAAATCATCTGCGGAAAGGAAAGAAATACAAAATTCAGCTGTAGAATTTTGCTAAAACTCAATTTTACTCACTCCAGTCTTAGATCAAGAACATGAGATAGCATAAATCTTAGTGGAAGACATGCACAACACAAACAAAAGTTGAGCTTATCAATAGAGCAATGCTCACTTGTGGTTTGATTCCGAGTATCTCATCTTTCAGAAAGGTAAAAACCACAGGCTGAATAATGAAATCGCTAGATCGACTAACCAATGCCAATGGGCTAGCCAAAATTTGAAGCCGCATGTGTGTGTTCAATTCAATTCCTAGATTCTTTGACTTTGTAAAATGTAGTATGCCGCACGCGTGAGTAACTACAAAGGAAATGTAAGCTTCCCTTTCGATGATTGATGAAATCGTTTTCTGTCAAGCAGCATTATTGTGATATGAATGTTTATCATATTATTACGTTGTTGTTTATTTACCTGATTGGAAAAAAACTTTGTTTCTTTGTCCTCAAAATACACACTCGAATTTTAAAATGACCAACTCACCTTCAACATATTCTTTCTTCCAGTCCTATTTCAAATAAAATACAGTGTTTCTAAGTTGTTACTGCCTGTGTAAATCCATACCGGATGTTGTTTCATGAAAGCAAACACCATATTTCACCAAAAGGATATCCACTTTAAAGCGAATCTCCTGCTGCTATCTGCAATTTCTTTTATGAAACCAACTGATGCATGAGTATGGATTATGGATGTTATGCTAAGTTCTGCACTCTGGTTACAAAGTCAACGAAAAATATAAGAGTGGTCAGTTGTTAAATAAAATGTGGCAATGAAAACATACTCTTGATGTTGACGATCATATGATCACAGCGCAATTTTTCTTTCTCCTGCGGATAACTAAATGCGACGCAAATGCATATGAGAATGTTTACTTTTATCTTTTTTTTATATTTGTGGACATTCACGGGATGTTGCGTTATGGTCATAATATATTTCATATTTCGTTTTGTATATCTGATATTACAAAACAGCAACGGAAACCATCAATTGCTTTAAAAGTAAAAGTAAAACAGCTAGAAATAGAGAACGTTGTCCCCTTGTTTTTTTCTCGCTCCTTTCTTTCTGACAGCTCCGCAGAGAGTAAGGACTTGAATAAGACTACTGCCTATATATTTTCGTACCTAGTTTTTTCTTTAAGACTTTTTCTTCCTAGAGCTTCAGCTTTTACTTTTCTCAATAATACAAAGTCGTACGTAGTAATCGCTATAACGTGTCTTTGTCTGAATTTTATGGGATCACTGGAAAAAAGATGAAAGAAAAGGAATACGGAAATCCAATAGGGAGGAAACTGTAAAGGAGTATAAAAATTTTTCTCCTAAAAGAAATGATGCTCACATTCACCTCACAACAAGGGAACGGAACAGAACCATGTTACACCGACCTTATTTTAAAATAAGTATGACAACGATAAGCAAAGAAGTTTATATATATACGCAAAATTATACAAAATGCAGATGGATCCTTCAGTTGTACGAATTTTCATATAAGTGCCACTTGTACAGCAAATATCTAAATAGAAATAGATTTCTAGAGGACCTAACTTGCCTCCTTTTTTATAAGAAGAAAGAGCGAAATTCTCTCTTCGAGTGTCTCCATCCAAGACGCCCGTCTGTTGCTCTATTCAAACGCCTCGCTCTTTTACCATTCTTTCAGCATTTCCATCAGCTCTTTTTACTACTTGCTTTTGCCTTTGCTGTCGCCATTTTATTCCCCTCTTAATAATCATGTGTTTCCTCTATTTATGTGTGTCTTTCAAAAGCACAAAATATTATGAGGTAGAGCGGAGCAAAACCCGGTTCAACGAAAAGGCATCAACCGTTTCATTTCTTTTTCTCCCTTCCTACGCGACAAAGGTAAACCATGAAGCGAAAAGGAAAAATGAGTGGAATAACGTTACACAAAATCATGATCATCGTGGGTGTGTAAAAAGTAGGTGTATTGTTGAGTAAAACGCAGTCATGCAATCAACAACGAAATGTACAATGTAAGAGGTGGTATAAAGAGAAGGAAAACTTTTTTTTGCAAAAAATAGCCCTGTCGTTTATTTCTGTTTCATCAGTGGACCAAAAATTGAGAAGGAGGTATGGACGTAATTTCTTGTTGAATTCTTTGCTTCTGCATTGTTAGCTTTCAGTCATTGTGAAGGAAAGGAACATTTCTATTTCATTTCTATACTGTCAGTTTAGTCATTGTTGAATAATATCAAAGGAATGTTATCTCGATTTTACCTCCAGTTAAGGCTCTCCTCCTCTGCCTTTATTTTCCTTGCGAAAGCTTTAGCAGTGTAGAGGACCGAATCTCATTTCCGGAAGCGAGACCAAGCTTTTTCATTAAATAATCAGAATGAGAATCAACCGACAAGACTGGGATTCATTGCTTTTTTACTAGGAGTAAAACCACGATGATCACGATCACGTTCTCAGTGTAATGCAACACTACATTTTTAGGGATTATTTTATCTACAAAGAGGAAAAGGAGAGGAGATGAGATACTAAGATGGTATTGTTGTTTGCGAAAGGAATTTACCGCTCCATATTTCTGATACATAATTGCAAAACATTCAACGAGGCATCCTTGAGCTGAGATTTGATTATGTTTATTCTATGTCGTAACCGACTACCGATAAATTGAACGAAATCTAAGTCAACTATAGTTATATGATTATGTAAACAGATAAAATTTATATTTTTGAGAACCCTTGTGCAGTTAGTACTGCAAATCAACTTTCAGGAAATGTGCAAATTTTCCATTTGCCTTCATCACTTTTTTTCGGTCTCGTTGTTATTACATATTATTTAGTTTGCTTTCAGTTGTATAGTTGTGCCTTGTAGAATACTGGATTGTAATGTATCAATTTGTCTAGCTTCACTGGTTTCATTATAAATCATTACAAAAACGATGGCAATTGATTTTGGAGCGGCAGGCAAACACGAAAGTGAAAAATTGATTTTGAACTGGTGAGCGATCCTGACTAAAACCGCCTCAGGTTCCTATCTACGCACAATTCGACTGTTCCTGTTTAAAAGTTCGAAGTTTCAGTTTAGAAAAAGGAAGGCACCAGCAACAGAGGCAGAAGAGGTAAAACAGAAAAAAATTCTCTGTTTATAACGTTCGTTTTAAGCATTTTGTAAATATTTTCTTTCATTTTTCCGGGTCCACAGATTCGTACCGTTTTCAGTTTCGTTCGAGGACTGCTGAGCATTTTATTTGCAGACTCTAAGAATGCATCAAATATTGCTTAAGGAAGCGGAAAAATGAAGAAGAGTTCGATAAGAAAGAAAATAGCCTTCTCTTAAGTAGAGCTGCGTAAACTTACATTATGAAGCAGAAAGCAGAGCAAGAAATTGGATTACACTCTTGACGTAGTTTGTCCCAATTGCTGAATTACAACCTGTATAGCACAGTCAATTTCATTTTTCTTCTCCCCATACTTTCTACCTTAGGGTATCGTTTCACTGACTTTTCTTCTTGCACTCTATTTTGTATCCCTTCAGTTCTCTGATTTGGACCGACTTTGTACACTACGACCCATGATATCACCCACTTCATTCTTCTCATATCAAAATCACTTTAATTTTATTTATTTGTTGTTCTAGTTTGCAAATCAAAAAAGTAACGGTGAACCTTACAAAAAATCTTTCTTCATGCAGGATCACCAAAAATATTTGCATTCAACTAATAAAATTCTTCTTATAATAATATGATCAATCCGCAGAGAATTGCTGTTAGAAATAGCAAACCAGTCTAAAAGATTACGGGTAGACAAAGTTGGTTGAATCATGAAGGTGGGAGAGGAGAA